>PNEQ01072584.1:0-51760 GCA_003012365.1 Medauroidea extradentata
GCCAAAGTTACCCTACCCCTAACTCCAAACAAAACTGTTGTTCGGCAGGGCGGTGACGTCACCGACGGACGACGGAATGGGCGCCGAGGGACTTGGTAAGGGTCCCAGGGTGACCTGCGTGCACCACATGACGGGAGAAGTCTCGCAACAAACAAGCTACGCCATCTGGCAGGTCACGTGACCTCTGCCTCGGCTGCAACGTCACCGTCCTGTCCCTCCTGTGCCGGTCGCCGGGAGGTGTTCGTCGCTAAGGGGTCCAGAAACTAAGTTTGCACAATATTTATAAATAACCGTACGCATGTTACATGTTTTACATTTTTAGTAGTTAGCCCAGTGGCAAATATCACAGTATTACAAGAAGTGTTCTGCTAAGAAGGTGATTGTGAATAGCGATTTCAGCTTAACAGCCCTATACAGCTGGTGCATGCACATTGTTGCAGCCTGTTAGGAGTAAGTTTATTTAAGAGATACTATTAAACGTATGTTCGATATCTTTATCTACGGAAAGAAAACACATTTAAAACCGTGTCTCTGTTTCTGTTTTGTAGCTATCATACTTACAAACATGTTTTAGGAGCACCTCAAAATGGCTAAAACGCAGATTTTTCAGACTGCTGTCAGGTAAACAAATTACCAACCGTAATCGTAAAACAAAAATGGAGGAGCACGCACTGGACGTTACAACTCACTTCCCGTAAAAAAAAAAAAAGTAGGGTCAACGCTTAAAGCCCCATTGGAAAGAAGCCAACGACCGAAACACTGCAGGCTGTTTTCGTGCCCTGCGCATAAAGGCGACACAGTTGTCGACGCACGTGCCAGTTTAGCTCTTATTGCCTGCATGTTTCTGACACGGCATCAAACGCCTGCTGTGTAGGACTCTTGAGGTGGCCGCCTTATGAACGAATTTTGCGCATCCAAGGCCTAGAAGTTCGGAATCGGTAAGGCCTACACAGTAAGCTCATCACGCCTGACCCTAGCCTCTAGGCGAAACTCAACTCACTGAACTAGCGCGCAGTCATCTCGCTGTCTCGCCTGTATGAGGCATTCAGTGGCGTACCTATCATTTTATTACGTCATATGGAAGATAAAGGTGTATTGAACATGCATCTGTGCGTTAAAAAAAATTCTGCGCCTAGAGTTTTAAGCATATAGAAAGGCCCGCAATAATATCAATTTTTGCCATTTTCGGCTGCTAGGAATGGTTGGAGCTACGGTTTTACGGCGTCAAGATTTTTGCACCAATTTGTTTCTGTGCTCATCTGCTCCTTTGCTTCGTGGACAGTGGTCGTCTGTTTTACCTCTTCCTTTTCTTGGAATTCTACTGGCGAATCACAGACGTATATTGTCATAATTGCTTTATTCTTGTTGGTGCAGTCAAATGAGACGTGTCTGAACAAAGACACGCGGCCAATAACCATGAATCACAGCTGTCGATGCGCACGTAAGACCCTGATACAATTTGATCCAAATATCTTGTGACGAAAACGTGCCTCTAGTAATGGTGGATTTAAAATAGGTATACACACGTGTCAAATACTTCGAATGCCATTCCTAGATATGATGCTTTATCGCGGGAAATCTTGACTGTTTACTGGGTTTCAACGTACCTTCAGCTTAACAAAAAATTCTTGCTTTCGCTTGGCCGTGGAGTTGTTACCCTATTTGACTGAGCCAATAAGAATCCTGCTCTTGTTATATTGTATGCCTGTTACTGGTCTGCAGACAGCTACATTGTGTCAGACGTAGCCTATGTGCCACAGTCATGCATGTTGCAAGAATCTGCACAGCTGTCTAAGGTCTACCATATTGATACCACCACCTTTAGCAATTCCTCGCAAGACATCACTTACGTACCCTAAGAAATTTTTCAAATATCCTTGTAACGACCGAATCTCTGCATATTGTTCGGCGGTCGCCTTATGGGCGCTGTCGTACCAGAGCCCTGGCTCCAGTACAGATAAGGATTTACGAGTTAAATTATGTTAAAGGGGACTTGGTGCTTTTAGAACCTACACATATTACACAGCTGACTTTTTTGTTCATGTAAATGCGGCCTTCGTTGGTATAGGAACATGTCAGCAAATAAGTATTTGCGCGCAAAAAAAAAAAAAAAAAAAAAAATCGGAACACCTATTTATAAAATTTTCCAGCATTTTAAATTCCTGTAGCAAACTTTTCCACTTTCAAACGCAGAAAAGGGTTCCTGTCTGAAAACTAAGGTGACCGAACCCCGCATAATATAATTTAACTCCGGGATGGGCAATGTTCTTAAGTGTTGTTCCCTCCCTACAGTAAATTATTAGGGGATCATACGCCCCCGTTCCCACAAAATTCTGATCCATTTGTCGCTATTTCACGTTTACAGTTCATATGGAAGAACATTTAACTGAAGTGCCACAGATCGGGGCGTTTCTCAAAATGATCATTTTCGCGTGTAATGTTTTCTGCGAAACTTTTAAGTAAATTTGAACATAACTACGTTAGACAGTGAAGAGACTACGGGTATACTCATGCTTAGCGAATTCAACTGAACCTAATAAAATTGTATAATCTTTGCGAAGAAAGAATATGTAAATCAAAATTATTAGTGTTACATTTTAACAGACAATAAAATTCGACGCCCTGTCGTCACATAGTAATGTACAGCGTTTTGTCAAAAATTAAACTTTCAGGAAAAGTTTAGTAATCCCAGATACAACAGCGGTTCCATCCTTTTAAAAAAATGCTGTTCATGTTATTCAGAATGACCTTACATCAAAACCGTAGCGATAATCTGCATCACCCTTGTATTCATGTCAGAGATTACGATTTTCTAATGTTTATTCATATGAAGCCATCACTTCCACCTTGGTTCAAATTGTATTTATGCTTTGTTAATTAGTACATTTTGACGTTAAATACAATTCATGTTGTGCCATGCAACACTGTTGTACTGTACATAATTTCCGAATCAGTGGTGGTTTTATTTTCTTTTACTTTGGAAAATTAATTTTTTAACGTTAATTTGTTGGGAGACGGTTGCGGGGTAAACCTCTCACCTCCCACCTATAGGCAATCCGGGTTCGACCGGTGAGTCCCGGGCCCGGAAACATGGCGGACGTTGCTGTTGGCCAGCGGGTTTTCTCGGGGAACTCTCGTTTGCTCCACCTTTCTCATTCCGTCGCTGTTCCATACACTTGTCACCTTATTCCAGCCATTCCTCTGGTCCGGGGTCGACAGGCATGTCTCGCTGGTCTAGCAGCTGGCCCAACCTTCACCTCTGCCTTCTCTCATACACAATGTGACCCTGCCAGTGACGGGAACCACAGGGTGGTATTTTTATTTCAATTGGTTGATTTTATTTGTCTTGCCAAATATTCTTAAAGCCCTGTTATAACTTGAGATGATGGTTTACCGCGGGAAAACTTGACTGTTTGCTAGATTTCAACTCACGTTCAGCTCACAGGAAGATGACTGGCTTTCGCTTGTACGTGGAGCTGTTGCCCCATTTGACTGAGCCAATAAGAATCCCATTATTGTAATGTTTAATGCCTGATATTGGTCTGCAGACAGCTTCGTTGTGTTATACGTACATCATCCAACCATACACGCCACAAGTAACTACAGTGTTTTCAAGGTAATATTGGTAAAAAAAAAATTCTAGATATACCATCATCTCTAATGATGACCTGTCTTGCGAATATGTATCGCTAGGGACAGGAATTTTTGGTGAAAAGATTTTTGCCCCACTTTGTTTAAGTGCCTTACGTGCACACCTGCAGCTCAACTTCATTGCTATTGACAAGAGTCTTTTTTACAGAGTTGTTATTCATTTGACTGTGCCAATCAGTACACGGATAACTGCCACACATCACGTTTGTGATTTGCGGGTTTAACCTCCACACGGTGGGTGTTACGGCATACAATCACTGACCACAAAGCCGAGATGCAGGTGCGCACGTAAGCTGCAAACATATTTTCGCGAAATTTCCTATCTCTATGTATCGCGTACTGAATTCGTTCTTTTTTAATCGCTGGTGACCCGTAAGCTTGTTATTTTTTTACAGCAATAATTGTTGAATGAATACCACAATATAATCGACTAATTGCGCTAAGTATATTGTCCGGAGGGAAATAAATGTTAGATAGTACAGCAATTTCGAAATTTGTTTGTGTGCATCAGTGCTGTTTTCTGAGAATGAGAGCTCCGGTGCCTCATAAATCTGAGCCCCCTTAATTGATTTTAGATGCAAAGAAGCGCTTGTAAACCTTCATACTTGTTGACTGCGTCGTCACAGTTCTGACCTCTGTAATTCTGAATATAAATGACGTTATCGTTTATGAGTGTATGCTGGTTGCAACTTCACTTACATATCTTTCTGTGCGGTTGCAAATGGAAATTAAGGGCTTGTTCCCGAATTTTTTTCAGACTGGTGCCAATAACTCAAATATTTTTTAACCAAAAGTTTTGAAAAAAATTTGAGTCAATGTGCAATCACACGATGCACAATACTCTGGACGCGTTTTTCAAATAATGTACCATTCGCCAGCAAAAAAATAGTTTCATTCATTTCTGCTTATTTTCACGACGAAAAACGTTATAATTTGGGTAATGAAATCTAAAAAACCGTTCAGTATAATTCTACAAAAAAATTCAGCTACAAATTATAACATATAAGTGGCAAAACTGTGCAGCGAAATTTTGATATGAGTGTTAGGTAGCAATAAAAAATATATATTTTCGAAATCACTGCAAAACTCCGTAACAATGCCTTATATGCATAAACCTTTCCAACATATTACCACGAAGGCAATTTATAAGCACAAGAGATAAATTATACGTTACCAAACTAAGTTAATAATTATATTGGAGAAAGTTATATTTACGCCAGACGTTAAACACGCACTTTAAACGTAAAAATTAACTTCGCAGCAACCATCATGGTTTACCGGAAACTTTAGAAAAGACAATTTACTTTTAACTTTACACTGAATGTTAAGTATAATTTTAGCTACCGTACTTCTGTTAAAGTAAAGAGAACAGTCTAGCGTAAAGTGTCGGTTCTATCTGGACTGTTCTTTCAACATCTATGTAGAAGTAACAATAAGTTCTGTAAAAGAAAGATGCACTTTACTTCTTATACAAAATGAATGGTTGAAATAACAATCAGGTATGATCTTGTCTTGAAATGGGTTCGTATTATGATCATCAAACTTTGATGTTAACAATCGGGTATAACTGACAACTAAACAGGACTGTTGTCCCCATTACAACAGAAGTATGGTATATACGACAATACTTGTCTGTCAGTGTAACTAGTTTATATTTTCAACCCAAAAAGTGAGGTCCCCTAGGATGGGAGGCCCAGGGCAAACACTTCCCAATAGACGCGGTACTGCGTGGTTGTGTGGTGTGTGGTGTGTGGTTGATGGACCACGCAGTAGAGGGAGGCCAGGAGCCGCGCTATGGGTCCTGAGGGACAGCATCTGGCTGCTCGGAGAGGTTATTGATATCCCCGGGCCCGCGCTCCCGTGGGGCGACAACCAGCAGCGACACGGCGCGACATTTAATAACTGCCGCACAGGACAGCGCATTAATTACCGTCGTGATGGAGGACTGTGCCGGCCGCAAACTGCCATTAGAGGTCGCTTCCCCCGTCACACAGTTGCCAACCCTCACTTGCCTGCTGGATAATGTTTCTGAAACATTCTTGCGACGGGGGTAAATGTTTATGTGAAATATTGTGGACATACGTCATCGTAGTTCCAATTCTTGTCAGAAAACTGAGAGCAGAGGCAAATACTGGAGTGTTCCAAGACATGCGCTGCTAAGTAATGACTATAAACTCGGAGTTGTCTGTGGAACATTAGACTGCTAGTAGCGTACAAGCAGCAAGGAATTAATGCTCCAGTAATACACCTCAAGCTTCACAACACGCCTGTACTGGATGTGAACCGCAGGCGTAATATTGGTACGTGCTTCAAATGTAGGCCTTACATAGTCTGGTCTGCAGCTGTTCCTTGCCTTACAACAACGCCGCGCTCCGCCACTGAAAGAGTGAACCAAGAAAACCAACAAAAAAAACACATGCATCAATAATAAAACTTCAAAATTATCCGAACAGAAACTGTGTCAAACACACAGGAAATACAAATAAACGGAACATTAAGAGTTCAAAGCAAATAATTCAAAAAACGAAAAGAAAAAAACTATGAAAACTCATGGCACCAAAATCAATACGGCACAAACAATAACTAAGACGAAGACAAAGTTACGGTACCAACCAAAAACATAGGGCCACCCATACATATAACGTACACCCGACCCGGATTCATAATATTGGTTGGAGCGACTTTGTGAATTTTTTCCCTGAATGTAATCGCCATAAGCTTGATTTTTGGTCAGACAAAGTTTTTGTATATTTCTTTGTTTGCAAGCTATGAATTTATGAATATGTTGCAAAACTAAAAAAACTGCTACATTTAAGCTAATAAAACAAAACTACTTCAGGTTTATCTAAAACATATTTAATTTCTTTTTACCCCTTTAGGGTTAGAATTAAAAATAAATTAAAAACATATTTCATCCTGAAGTTGTTTACAATATTGGACGTACGCCATTGCCATACAATTTTCGTCCCAGAAATCCACACAAGAGAAGAGGGAAAAATTACAATTAAACAAACAATAGAAACAAGTAAGCCAGGACTGGTTTGGCTCTAGTCACCACATATATAAAATTAAACCATGGAAATTCAACAAGGAATTAAGTCAGGCTGCAAGAGTAAAAAATTAATCAATTAATAAAAATAATAAATTGAACTTCTAAAACGAATGATCAAATAAATAGGCCAACACTGGTTTGGCTCTAGTCAGCACTTGTGTAAATGAAATAATAAAATTCCGGCAGGAATAAGTCAAGTCGCAAGATAAGATAAAATCAAAAACCAAATAAAAAAAGAAAAAATTGAACATCAGACACAGAATGAACTCAGGACACCTGATAAAATAAGTAAGCCAAGACTGGTTTGGCTTTAATCCGTACATACATAAATAAAACACAATATTCCAACAGGAATTGAGTCAAATTGTGGATTTCTGGGACGAAAATTGTATGGCAATGGCATACGTCCAATATTGTAAACAACTTCACACACCCCCATTGCAAAAATCATTCAAAGACATAATCTTTCATCCTGTTCCTTCACTTTTTATCCCTTATGTGTCAAATTTCGAAAATCCAATAAACCACATTTCAGTTATTTAAGTAAGCATAAATCTTAAGGAACGATTTTGGAAAATACTTTGAAATAGTATTTTGAGTCTTTATGCATATATTGTTTTTGAAGCAAACAATTTTACGACTGGTTCGATAGATACGGAAGAATAATGGAAAACCCCTTAATTAAATAATTTCGAAACGTGTTGAAGTCCTGTCTTAGACATTAGTATACGTATCTCATTGAAGTAAAAATCACGACACTAGCCTATAGGGTTCGAAATGTACAGACGATTAATAAGAACAAATTTGCCCCTGTTTTATTTCTTGTGAGACAAATTTTGGAAAAAATCCTAAAACTCCTTTTTTGGTATTCACATAAACATAATTTTGAATTGAAAAGCAACTATGTATCCCAAAGGGTTTGAATGATATCGATAATTAATCGAAAACATATTTAACCCCTTTTCACCCCCTTAAAAGCTGAAATTCAAAAAATTCTGAAATTTAAAACATGCGTTTTTACGACTGACCCATTGAAGTAAAAGTCACGACTATAGACCGTCGGGTTCGAGCTATGTAGACGTATCTTAGAAAACACGTTTCACCTTTTTTTTTACGACCTCTTTATGGGTCGAATTTAAAAAAATATATTCCTTCTTAGTGCTTGCCTACGACCTGAAGGGAACCCACATAAAATTTTCCAAAGTTCTAGGTCCAGCATTTTGGGATGCAGTTTGAAATGTCAGCCAGTTAGTAAGTCTGTGATATTGTTTATATATAGAGATAGTGTCAAGACGGTATGGCGATTATTCGATATCGACATATATAACATCTAAACCATTGTAAAACTACCAGGCATGGCCCGACTCGAGATATCTACTCTCATTATCACAAATTATACAGCGTAACACTGACGTGTTCTCCTGCATTCGCTCACTACCAAGTATAGGAGGTTTGGAATAGTGAGCACTTTTGAAACATGCATTTTTATTTTGACGTTATTCATAGTTGCTTGCCACATTTTTAATAAAAACAAAGTTACCTAATTAACAATGAAAGTGTATATAGGTCGTTCGGGATAAAGTGAGCACTAAAAATTTAACCTTTGAAAAATATCACTAGCCGTTACTGCATATAATCCGACATTAACAATAGTTGCCATACATTTTGTTTGGTTTGCAGCGAAATAATGCAGCATAGTTCCGTGTATTTTCATATTTAAACTAAACAATACTGAAACAAAATCAACGAAATTGACATAATTGTATTTTATATAACAAATAAACATTTTTTAAATCACAATGTATGGATTCTTACTGACTGCACAATTTATCTTGCACGTGCAAACGTCAATTGACGTGTCCAGAGAGGTTAGACATTACCCGTCCTTAGCCGTTACGCGCGGAAAAATACGAATTGGCTGAAATAGAACTTCAGCAGGGCTTTTTTGAGCGTTCACTTCATTCCGAACCTCCTATAGCTTGTATTGTACTATTTTTTAAAAATGATTATTCCAGACGACATTATCTTCAAAAGAGGTCATTTTATCCCGAACGACCTATATCGTCACAATCATGTAGACATCTCACATTGGTAAGGAAGGAACGTGTGTTTGCACACGTCCACATTATGTTCAAAGCCGAGCCTGTCAGTCTCAGAGAAGATATCAATAAATAGCTTACGGGTAGGACCACGATTTTGTCGCGAAAATGTTTTTGCCGCACTTTGTTTCAGTGTCTCAAGTGCACATTGGCAGCTCTGCATCATGATTATTGGCAGCGTGTCTTTGTTCAGACACGTTTCTCATTTGACTGTACCAATCAAAATAAGATTATTGTGACTCCGTACGCCTGTAATTTGCCAAGGCAAGTGAGAGTAAAATCATCCAATCAGGACGATGTAGCACAGCTACAGATGTGCACATGACGCATTGAGACCAAGTGATGCAAACATCTTTTCGCCATAAAATAGTGGCTCTACTTATGGGTAACTGTGCGCCAATGTCTGTCCGTACTGTCCACGCGCCAGTTCTGAGGCCCTGGAGGGTATGCGATTTTCGTTCGTAAAGATATAAGTTATTTAACAAGGTTGACACCATGTCAACGCACGTACTAGCCGAAGTAACGTCGTCAGTTGGGATGAGTTTGCTGCAGTTTTACTGAAGTGTACGTGACGTTTACGACGAAAAATGCATACACGCCAGGGCCCCACAGCTGGCGCGCGGACAGTACTTACTTATCAGATTTTTCCCGCTATAGGTTGTTCGCGATAAAGTGAGCACATTTGACAACCATCTTGTCTAGGATAGTGACTGAAAAATACTATTTATTCTGACCTTAAACCTTAACGTTTGAATACACTGCAATCTTTTCACTTTGGTTGTTGCTGGGGGACTTTGTTCATACTAAAAAGTGGCAGGAAACTATAAATTATCTGAAAGGATAAAGTAATTAGTGCTTCAAAAATTCGTACTTTATTTCGGACCGCCTATGCAAAGTAAGTTTTCAGAAGTCATATAGATGTTGTCGACATTTTGTCCTTAATGTTAATCTACTTCACATTTTACAATGAAAAATAAACATTAGTTCTATACTATCTGACATTTGTTGGAAGATAAGAAATATTGTGTTATTTTCTATCTTCAGTCAAAATGGACTAACATCTTGAGTAGAAGTTGTTTTGTATAAGGTGAATACTTTTTGAACTCTCGTTGCTGACTTATTTAAAGATAATTAATAGTTTTATGACACTTTTTTATGTCAACAAATTAGTCTTGTAACTGTCAAAGTGTATAGATTGTACCGTTATAGAAAGTTAACGGCTAAAGTCACACTAAATAATACTTGTTAATTATTATTCCAGAGAAGATAGGCTTAAAAAGTGCTAACTTTATCTCGAACCACGTATGCGAAATGTTAAAAATATTGATACGCTTTCAGGAATGCTTGAAACCGAGAAAACACTGTAAATTAAATATGGCCGTGCAGCATTCCCCATAACCGCATCCGCTCCGCGTACAATACTCACAGCAGCACAGATGTCATATAGGCGGTTCGGGATAAAGTGAGCACTCAACAACGCCCTGCTAAAGTTCTATTTTCTGCCAGTTCGTATCTTTCCGCACGTAACGGCTGACGACAGGAAATATATAACCTCTTTGGACACGTCACTTGATGTCTGCACGTGTAAGATAAATTGTGCGTCGGTAGGAACCTATACAGACTGATGAAAACAAGTTTATAAATTATATGAAATATAATTATGTCGATTTCGGTTGATTTTGTTTCAGTATTGTTGTATTTAAATAGGAAATTACACGGGACTATATTGCGTAGTTTTGCTACCAACCATACAAGCAGTAAGGCAACTATAGTTAATGTTGAATTATATGCAGTAACCGCGAGTGATATTTTTCAAAGAGTGATCACTTTATCCCGAACGACCTATATCAACACGACTCAGCCTGTGCCGATGTCTGCGAACATTCAGTGCACTCGCACGCGGCGAGTCTAAGTGATCCGGATCGCCGGAGTGTAATTTTAATAAGAGCAACGTCTTGCCAGCGAGAGAGTGTGATTAAAACGCGGTGGTGGTTATCGGGCGTGTGGAATCCAACACTGCGAGGAGAGGAGGTGGGGTCCAGCGCCTTGTTTATGTAAGGGACTGCGGATAATAACACGGCATGCAGGTGATAATACCCGCGCCTAGCCCGCCCGCTTACCCCCTGGCCAGGCTCGCATACCTGCTGCGAGGGTGGTGCAAGGATGGAACATTAGTGTCCACCGCTACCTGCCACACATCTGGGTTCGGCCCTAAGACATGTTTTATTATGAAGCTGGAGGCGGGGGGGTGTTACATTTCAAGTAGTGTAACCTAGTTTATGCACGTACGTGTGTGTGGTAAGTAATTATAACGACGATAATCCCCATATTTAAACATTTTAATACGTCTATAGCTAGTTTGTTTACATCTGGTACACGAAGCATTTTATGTCAGCCTCGAGTTAATTTTATACGGGTGATCTTTTTGGCTGGCTGTCTAGGTCACGTGACTACATATTTGATGTACCAGGTTGGGAAAATTTTCTACTTCATAATTTAAGCGTTCTTTAGCTAAGTGAAGACTAACAGTCATGTTTGCAATGGCGAACCAAACACCTGTCACTCGAAAGACTGTTTTAAGTGATACTTCAACGTAACACTGACTAGATGTGGTCTAGTTATAGCAGTAGCTGGTGAAACCTGCCGTTAGTCTCTTACAACCATCGGGCACGTGATGAGAGTAACAAGATATTTTCGTGAACAAACTCCAAGCTAAAATACACTTACGAAGCCTGTACATTTTAGTTTCTTTCGCGACTGCATCTCCGTTAAAGACTAAGGCTTCCTATTTACGCTACTTTTGTGAATACACACTCAATCAAATATAATAAATAATACACTACACGGTCTCTAACAATAGAGCCGGTAACGACATTCTTGCCAGTGCTACACTGGAATTTGTAGGAAGAATTCCCTGTCGAATTATTTTACAGTAAGCTCAGAATAATTTTTTGGTGACCACTACATTTTAGTGATGACAGTAAAACGGATTTTGTGGTAACTACGAAATTAATTTTGAGGGGTGAATACCAACAAAATATTTTGTAGCTGCCACCTCCTAAGCTGACGATGACATAATCATGCGAAGCACACATTTTTTCTATACTCACCAGAGTTTATAAGAGGGTATTCTTCTCATTTTTAGTTTACATGAAACCTTTAAAATTAACTCATATGTTATTGAACATAAACTTAAAATTACAAAACCTGATACCTAATTATTACATACCAGTAAATGTCACGGTTGCAACGACCAGCCGGTTAGACTCCGCAGTCCTGTGTACATCTGCCTTAAAATACTAGTTCACTGGATGTTGCTCCACTGCATGATCACTTGTACTGTACATATAACAAGGTTGCATGGGAGTCAGTGAATGTTCTGATGCCGATCTGCTATTGTTTCACATTCCTCAAGTTAGTCTTTCATTAACTGTAACCCAATCGCAAAAGTAATGAACGCGTCCATGATTTTTAAATCTAACATCTTATCAAATAAATTCGCGGAATTTCCGTGTCTATACTCATTATAATGAATTTATTATTTCATGTACATAAATTTAACGGTATTAAATAATGCCATTAATACTTAGCCACTAGATGAGCAGCCTTCATTTGTCACCAAAAATCGCCCACATACCGGGTATAGTTCTCTACTGTATTGTATCAGGTTCAAAATTGGGACGGATCCAAGAAAAGGGGGAAGGATGATAGAAGTGATCAATCCGCCAAAAAAAAAATTGTAATAACACAGAACGGGCTTTTACTCCACTCCAGTTATATTTCATTTTTGTAACTGTTACTCACACATGCGTGAAAAGTACAGTCAGTAAGAGAGTAGTGCCTGGGTTAAAATGTAAGTACGAATTTTTTATTCGACAATCCTCCACCCTCTAGCCTCAACTCCTTTGCCATTAATCCCTTCTGACTTAAAACTCTTCACTCCGTGTGTGTTCAATTCAGCTTTACGACAGTCGCTGATTTCATGTGAGTGCACCCAGAATGCCAACCAACCACGTAGGCTGCCTCGTATTTCTCACCTCTAGGGACAGGACAGATTATTTAATATTTTTATCGCTATTACGTATTTAGAAATAGTAAATAGGACGTTACTAGCATGGCAGCTTCCTCAAATACTGTGAAATTACGCCTACTAATATCGCAGACCAGACATTCTTCACTCCGACACCATAACAACCCAAACAGAACATGATTTCGATTAAAACATAGCAATTTCGCTTTTGTAACTCAAATATTCGGCGATGCAGGCCAGGCTAAACTCCATAAGAATCTGTGCATCTCAACTTCTATTATCTGTATATGTCCACTTGGTTACTGACTTATTAAAAAAATATATTAAATTTGTTAATTAACAAAGACATACCTATATTTTTCTTTGGCCAAAAAAATAATGTGCTACATAATAATAAAACCATTTTCAGCAAACCTATGTGGCGGTTTTAATATTGGTTAGTTTTAAGGATTTAAAAAAACATTGTATTCACAAAAGCAACATAAATAGGATCTCGAGGTCTTTGGCCGCCATCCAGTCGCGAAGGAAACTGAAATGTACAGGCTTTGTAAGTCTACTTTTGCCTGAAGTTTGTTCACAAAAATGTCTTGTCATTACTCGCATCACGTGCCCACTAGTAGTAAAAGACTATTGACCGGTTTCAACAACTCCTGCTAAACTAGATCACAGTTAGGCTAAGATTATGGTGAAGTATCGCTTAAAACAATCTCTCGAGTGACGGATGTTTGGTTCACCATTGCAAATATGACTTTGTTAGTCCTCGCGTAGCGTGCGTACGAAAGTCAACAGTTGATCAAGTGTCTACTTCGTACGCTACGTACGCTAAGTGGAGGTTGTGAATCCATCTTAAAAATTGCCGTAAAAATTTAAACCTAATTTTAATTAAATAATATTATTTCAATTACTTCCTCTTTTTGTCGTAAATTATTTATATATTTGTTTTCAAATCAATCTATGATCAAAAATTAAAGGGTTCGGGATTATATGGGTACTAATTACATTTTAATGACTTTTCATGAGAGCAAAAAAAAAGTTTGTACGTCCATAATTTTTACCACATGTGGGTTAATTGAAACACATTTTATGGGTTTATAAGTTTGCTAAGCGTAAAACAAAATGATGGATCATATTCTATGGGCAAAACTACATAAGAAGACATCTTTAACTCATTTTACATGTAGTGACAAATAGTACCCTTATAATCCTGAACCCTGCAATTTACTACCAACATTTTGAAATAACAAAATACTTTTGAACACATCTAGATTATTTGGTGTTCAGAATCCAGTCAAAAAAAAAACTTACATACGTACGTGCCTACGTCCGTACTTAAAGTGTGTATGTGAATCCGGCTTTACGGACGAATAAGGTTTTCGATATCTTATCTTTTCTTCACAATCAGAAATTAGGGGCTCATAACAGAACGCCAGATGTGATGAAATCCATAACCAGGCTCGCTAATGTTTTTAATTCGAGTCTTGATCCTGCCGAGTGTAGGCCGACTTCGTTAAGATGACTGCCAGCCCTCTAATTTGGGCGTCAAAGGGAAATATATTAATAAGTTAAAGTCTTACATAGTGGAAAATTAAAAACAAATTTAATGGAAAACAAAAGAAAAGTAATTGTTACTGGATTCTTTAGTACATTTTATACGAGACATTTACTTTTCTTGTTATAAAGCATTGATTATGAATGAGCAGGGGATCGTAAATCAGGATGTAAATTGCTAGAAACTATGAATTATGCCACTCCTTTCGCTCCACTACCAACATAACCAGTTGTTATCTTATTCGCTTTCGTAAACTTTCCTTGCCCAGCTCTTCTGGGCTGTGTTCTTGCGTCGTTGTTTCCAGTTTTTCAACTTTCTCCAAGGATATGACGATCAGTTTCAAATTTGAACAGTTTCACAGTAATTACTATTTACACAGCGTATACATGATGCTGCATCACTGAATTTGTTACGGGATGAGATGCCTGATGCAGTCGCGGACAAGTATTTTATAACAAGTGGAAATTTTACAGTTATTTCCATTTCATATGTTGCTATGTATGTTGATAGGCTATATATCTCATCACGTTACGTGTACTGAAAGAAAAAAATTGTTGTAAGTACCATACTTGTGTTAAAATAGGTACAACAACCTAGTTTGGTTGTCGGTACTAGGTGTCTGATAGTTCTTACAATATTTGTTTCGAGAGAAGAAGCAAAAAGCATATTTCGTTTACAGCGTGTTTCTTCTACAGAACATATTGTATAGGAACAATTCATACAGTACTGACAACCGTATAGAATTGTTGTCCCTATAATAGCAAAGCAATGATAGTTAAAACAATAACTTTTATTTATTTTAGTCTTAATGTTATTTAAATCAAAGGTTTGATATTTTAGTACGTAACATAATGACGTAAACAATAACGTTTAGTTTTATTTTAAGGCCTGTAAATACTGTCCACGCGATTCCCTGGCATGTCAGCATGTTTCGTCAGTAAAGATATAAATAATACATCTAGCGCGATAACATGTCGACGCACAAACTAACTGTAGTCGTGTTAAGATAGGACGTTTTTGCTACAGTGTTAGTTTATGACGAAAAATACGTACATGTCAGTGAGTCACATTTGGCATGCGGACAGTACCAAACTAGTACGTTTACCATGAGTGAGTAAAGTGATTTTGGTCAGCGCTTAACATCGAGGTCTTCAGCGCTGGTCAGGGGTGACATGATGTGAAGTATGGAGCAGCGCCGGAATGAATGGGCAGGGTAAACGGGAGATCCCCGAGAAAACCCGCCGACCAGCGGCATCGTCCGGCACGATTCCCACATGCGGAAAATCCGGAGGGGGGGGGGGAATCGAACCCGGGTGGCCTTGGTGGGAGGCGAGAGATCTGACCCCTCGGCCACCACGGCCCCACGTTTACCATGAGAAAACAGCACAATACAAAAAAAAGGAATTAATATTATCTAAGTATAATACACATTATGTTGATGTAGCATTAGAGTTTCTTGATCATCAAACATAATACGAATTAAACACCTATTGGGGTGAAAAGCGGTAAAAAGGGTTGAATACGTATTGCGAACATATCGTCACTTTATATCTAATTCAACGTGTTATCTTCGTGGTTTCTACTTTTACAGAACACCCATTAAAATACAAACATGTAATTTTAGGTTTTCCAAAAAGTATACCTTTATGGAGGTGAAGGGACGTGAGCAATCCTCCACTTTCGGAAAGATCCAGAGATTTTTTTCCGGGTCTTTCTGTATTCGACATCTCAGTGCTGTGAAGGGGTGAAGTGTGTTTTTAAATCAAAAGTAGATTTAGCTATGGCCCAATGTGTTAATTTCCATGATTTTGACTTCAACTGAATATCCATTCGAATGCCTTAGTGCGATTTGAAGAGTTGTCAAAGTTTGGTCCCTAAAACGTCGATTTAGGATAAAATTTATTATCGATTAACCCATTATCTTTATCTGACCAGATCAGATATATAAGTGTAATTTTCTTTAGAATGATGCGTACGTAAACCCGTCAAAGTTATATATAGACGTTTTTCTACTGGATAAAATAAACAAAATATACCATTTAAAATTTTTTTGACGGTGAGAACGTTGGGAAACCTTCAAGCCAGGCAATCCGAAAGTCCATTGTGACCATCGATACGCAACGTAATACGATCTGTGTATACATGGGCTCGTATATTTGTATATTTTTATTGTATTATTATTTAAAGCGTATTGTCGGCCACGGTATTAAACATTGGAATTCTACAAGTATTTATTACACACGGGCAAAGCCGTGACGTAAAGGTAGTGAACAATAATCTTCGTAACTACAATATGTTTATTCATATACGTAACAGCGAAATGAGATTCAGAGCATAAAATAACGTATGAAGCACACATTAAACATGTGCTTACATTTTATTGGTCTCATTTCACGTGAAAATTTTGTTATATTTTGGTTTTTAATTGAAACACTGGCTTATCCAGTCTCGCTGGTTTAGTTTGCTGGTTTATTTTACAACTAGACGTAAACTATAAACAAAGAAGTATTTTGGACATATGCCATTGCAGCAAATGGTGTGTCACAGAAAACCAGAGAATACACACAAACAAGTAAACAAACAAATGGACTTTGGAATTGTATATGTTTACCTTTGTTTACTAGTCGCAAACAAGGACCTTTTGTTTGTTTACTTTTCTGTTTGTGAGTATTCTCAGGTTTTCTGTGACACACCATCAGCTGCAATGGTGTATGTCCAAATACTTCTTTAGTTTGTAACTCGCCCCCATTGCAAGAATCGTTCAAAAATAACAACTAGGCGTAAACTGATTAGAATCTATATATTCAAGACACTTTTTACGTGAATATAGCCTATTTGTACTCGACATGATGGTCCACTGCGGTCACGTATGATTGTTTCATTGACAGCGCAGTCAGTCTATATAACTACTGGGTAGCCACAAGTAGGTTCATAAAAGTGCAGTATATATTTGTCTATTATTGCTAGCATTGACGAAATTACCTGTTGAACGCGTGATTTGCAAGACGTTAGTATTCATAGAGAACATTTAGAACGGGCGAACTTATTAACCACACTCCCTAACCGGCAGAGTCGGTGATTTTTGGTGACAATAATTTTGCAGCGACTTGTTTGAATTCTTTCTTTACATATCTGCACCTCTGCTTCATGGTGATTGGCAGCATATCTTAGTGCAGAGACGTCACTCATTTGACTGCGCCAATGACAATAAGTGTACTAAGACACCGCACGTCTGTGGTCTACCGGTGGAAACCAAGGCGATAGCATTAGAAACATCCGCTCACTGACCATGAAGCGGCGCTGCAGATGTGTACATAAGGCATTGAAACAAGTTGTAGCAAAATTCATTGCACCGAAAATCAGTGTCTCTGCTAATAGACTTGCAGGCGTCATTGCTGCGTGAATCTGTCTCAAGGAGGAATTGCGTCTTCTCTAAATACATAATTAGTAGGTAACGGTGAGCTGTTTTGTTGTCCTGCATGAGTTTTTTTGAAATACCATGGCAGGATGCATAAAAAACGCTGAAAACAACAATAGAAATCTACATGAATTCGTAATTAAATACAATATAAAAACTAATAAAATAAAAACATATATATACCTCGCTTTAAAACAGATTTAAAAGGTACAAAATAATTTCTAGTGTGAAGTTCCTTTAAGATTTAAAACTAAAAACGCGAGGCACGTGCAATGTACAATATTTACGAGTGTAGAGAGTAGTACAGTTAGTAAAATTGTTAGTAACCTAGGTGAACTATTCATACTTCTATATTATATTGCACACGTCTAACGTTTTTCCTTTTGAATCTTACAAATATTTTATAGGAGAATTACTTTAAACTTTAGAATCGGTGGTAAACATTTACGAAGTGTTTTTTTATTTCAATAATTATTTTTGCTTTTTAGTCTTGGGCGTGTAGAATATTGCCATCTATTTGAAAGAAGCAAAATTTGTACCGAATAGATAACCAAACAAGGAAACAGACAAGAAAGTTTCGATTCCGGGCGGCATAGGTCCTGGGATTTTCGCATGTGGGAAACGTTCCGTACGATGCTACTGGTCGGCGAGTTTTCTCAGGGATCTTCCATTTCCCCCGCACCATCATTTCGGGGCTGCTCCATACTCACATCATATCACCCCTACCAGCGCCAAAGACCGAGATGTTAAGTGCTGATCAAAATCTCTTCACTTCACTTTAAAGTTATTCGTGTCCGGAAAAAAGAATTATTCGTCTACTTATTTCAATTATCATGTATAGAGATGATGGTATATCGCTAAAATGTTTTGTACCAACATTCCCCTTGAAAACGCCGTAGTTTCTTGCAGCATATATAGAGACACTAGAAAATCGCGAAAATGTTTAGCATAGTCTCCAATAAACTATAGTATATTAACCGTGACACGTGTGAACAGTTTTGTGGCGAATCACACACGCTGTGTGTTCAAGTTGTACAGTTGTAACTGGGTTTGTTGAAAAGAGAAACAATACTTCAAATAAACGATAGCCAATATAGACACAAAACATTCAGTGTTATATACAGCTGGTTGGAACCTAGTAAATAGTCATCTATTCCCGCGATTTACCAGTGTCTCTAAGCATATATGATGAGTGATGCATAGGGCCAGGTAGTTTTCGCGAAAAGATTTTTGCACCACTTCGTTTCAGTGCCTTACGTGAGCACCTGCATCTCTGCTTTGTGGTCAGTGATTGGATGCCGTAACATACAAAGTCTGGAGGTTAAACTCGCAAATCACAGACGTGTTGTGTCAGAGTTATCCATGTACTGATTGACACAGTCAAATGAATAATAACTCTGCACAAAAACACTTTGCCAATAATCATGAAGTTGAGCTGCAGGTGTACACGTAAGACACTGAAACAAAGTGGGACAAAATCTTTTCGCGAAAACTACTGGGCCCTAGTGATATACTTCTGACACAACGTAGCTATCTGCAATCTTGAAATATTACAACATCGAAATTCTTATTGGCTCAGACAAATAGGGTAACAGACCCAAGTACAAGCTGAAGCCAGTAATCTTCTGGTTAGCTGAACGTGTGTTGGAATCCAGCAAACAGTCAAGTTTCCCCGCGATATACTATCATATCTAATTATGAACACATCTGCAGCTTTGCTTAATGTCCAGTGATTGGATGTTTTTAACACACAACGTCTCGGCGTTCTACCCTCAAATCACAGACGTGTAGTGTCGAAGTAACCTTATTCTGGTCGGCATTGCCAACTGTTCAACGTTTCTTCACAGAAGTACACTGCAGGTAATCAGTAGCACAGCTGCAGGTGTGCGCGTAAGGCATTGAAACAATTCAGAGCATTTTATTTTCACAAAAATTTAGAGGCTCTTGTGAATCCGTGTAAAGCTGAACTAGCAATAGTGCTTCGAAGTCTATTTCGTCATTAGATATTTTCTCGCTTTTCCTGTCTCTCTACTTGTAGTCTGTTACGGGTGACTAAGTCCAGTTTCTGCATCTTCGCCGTCAAGAGGCCAGAACTATTTGTTGCGACTGTCAGTATTTATTTGAACGTGTGTGAAGATAGTTCGGGCGTTCAAGTGCGATAAAATCATAATTTTATATTTTTATTAAATATCGTTAGTTTTGTAGACGATACTTGTGAGTGTAGTTTCCTCTTACAAAACAATTTTAACTCTCCTAGTTTTCTCATAAAAGTTCATCAAAGTCAGAATTTGCTTGTTACACTGCCATGCAAATAGTAAAATTCAATCAAACCAATTAAACGAAATAATTCACTGTGAATTTTCATTTCGTGAGCAATACAATAGAATATTTAAGAAACCACAATGTCATATTTTGAATTTAAAAAAATTCACAGAAGTACAAAAAAATTTACAAAATTCGAAAATATTTTATAGGTACAAATATTTCGCGGGATGTTTCATAACGTTTTATTACGTAGACCATGTCATGTTATTTCACTGTGAATTATTTTACTTACATAAGTCAACTGGTTTTCACTATTTGCATGACAGCAGAACAGTAAATTTTTTCTTTGACACACTTTTATGAGAGAACTATGGGATATAAAATTGATTTGTATGAGGAAACTGTACTCACAAGTATCATCTACAAAACTAACACTATTTCATATAAAATTATGACTTTATCGCACCTGAACACCTTTAAGGTCGAATGTAACTGATAGTTGTAAGAGACAGCGGGCGCACGAAGCACCGTGTGCTCGCATGGGTCGCGCTAAGAAGTGGATCTCAGAGGGCAGGAGGCGAAGCAAATGAAACTGGTAGGTGTGCCCGGACGCATTGTTGTCCGCGCACTTTAAAATAGAGTCATTATTTGAATTGGCCCAAGACAGATAATCTTCTAATAGCGGGGCAAAAATGTTTTCTTTCTTGCTCCGATCATTTTTTTTTTGTCGGGGCGTGGAGTCCTGTCCATCGGAAAATTATCCCCCTCTTCATCCGAGAAGAACGGCTGGAGAAAGAGAGAGGAAAAAAAAGTAAGGAGAGCCGGTCCAGCGACGTACGTTACCGATCAGAACAGCTGAGAGAAAATTTATAATTTTCCAAAGTGATGTCTGTGTTATGGCCACGTGTATTAATCCGCGGTGCGTGGGAAGGTCCGGGCGATTGTCTCCCCTCTCGGTTATTTGGGGAGTTGTAAAATATGTGCGCCATTACCTCGTTACAGGGGCTTAACCACCGCCGCCACCCTCACCACCCCTGCACCTAGCACGCTGATTAAGAGAGGCTGGGAGGGGGAGCCGGGCAATCATACAGGATGATTGGTCTCTCAAGGCGAGCTGGGTCCCGTGCGCGTATCTGCCCTGCATTGCACACTCTGCCGCTAGCCATCGCCATACTGCCAGTCACTTCTACACGACATACACTGCCGAGAACTGTTGTTGACGTCGGGTAAACAAATTTATTATTTTAAAATTTTATTTCCTTACCGTAATCTTAAAACAGCGGCGGAGACACGGAAATATATTTTGTGTCACCTACGAAATATTATTATTATTATTTTTTTTGTATTCAGACAGCCAAATAATTGCAGTGCTCATAACAAAAACCATTTTACCGTCACCACTAAAATATTGTGATAACCACTAACAATTTTGTTTGCTACATAATTAATTGGCTGTCTCGAAACTAATAGAATTTATCTTTCAGTGAAAACTAAAGCTAAACAAGTTCTTCATGTGAAACATATCCTAAAACAGTGTGTTGCCAGTTTTGAGTTCAAACAAATCTATTTTATATGGTTGTAATTTTATATCAATCATTGGAAGAGATGACGCCGAAGGAACGTGTCATTCTTGTAAGATATTTACATTATAATGTGGTGAAAGGTGAATTCTGGGGTAGCACTTATATATTTTCTGTAATGACTCACAAAATCCGTGAATTTCTAAATAGTATTTTAGTAAATATTATGTACAAACACCCTTCATAGATCTATGGTTAGGGACCTGAAGAATTCGCTTTTTCTTTTACGCACGTGGTAGACTTCCAGCGACTGTAAGTTCGTGTCACTTTCGCAATTGGTCGTTTGCTTATTTGACATCTGCTGGAAGTCTCTGAGCCAATAATAAACATTTACCTTAAGGTTGTGCAAGTGGGGAAAAAACTTAATTTTATATTTGTATGAAATAGTGTTAGTTTTGTAGGCATTACTTAAGAGTACATTAACGTCTAACGAAAAAAAATTAGCTCATCTAGTTTTCCCGTAATGGCACTTCAAAGTCAAAATTTGCATATATTTACTCCATACAAAACTTGAAAACCAGTTAACATAATGAAATGGAAAAAATCACGTCAAAACTACGTGTTACTTCCTATGGCTTGTAGCATATAAAACCCATTACAAAAAATATTTATGTTAAATAAAAAATTTCAAAATTTAAAATTTTTTTGGTACTTTTAGAAATTTATTTTAAACACAAAAATATTTTATAATGGGTTTGTATATGCTTCAAGCCGTAGACGGTGACGTCTAGTTTTGATGAGATTTTTTCCATTTCATTATATTTACTGGTTTACAAGTTTTGTATGAAGTAAAAATATGCAAATTTTGACTTTGAAGTGACATATTACGGGAAAACTGGCTGAGCTATTTTTTTTCGTTAGACGTTAATGTACTCTTAGGTAATGCCTACAAAACTAACACTATTTCATACAAATATAAAATTATGATTTTTCCCCCACTTGAACGCCCTTAACGTGCCCCATACCTCTGCCTCAGCCATCAGTCAATGAACACCTGTTATCTGCTTGAGTACATAGATATTCTTGGAGGCTAACCTACAGTTCAGTGAACCAGCGAATTTTGCCGGTCTCTATCTACAGTCTATTGGGAGAAAATTGTTTCTTGTCGGTTTTGAGGTAACGTAACAAGTATTGTAATTAACTGGCCAAATTTTTATCACACAATATTTACACGAATCTGGTGACATTCAACTCCTTCGGTATCCACTCGAGCAACTTTTTTGCGACTCCTAAATTGTTCCTGTTATTTACCGCACTGCATAGATTCGTTTCCTGTATATTATTCTCCGTAGTGGTTTCCTTTCGTAAATCTCGCGAATAACCTTCGTACTTCTCTGTTATAAACATATTATAATTATAACCCATGTCAGAAAATAATTCCAGTTATTCAGAAAGTTTCATCTCTTCGTTTACCAATCATTAACTCAAGCGAGGAGGATAACAAAAGAAAAAAAAAAGAAGAAGAATAAGATGCCAACATGTACCTGTCCTTATGGCGGCCGCTTGCCTTCCTTGTAAACAGCTCTGTAGCGTGCTAGCAGAACTCTTTTTTCTAAGAAACTTTTAAACGTGTTTCTTCTAAGGTGTGCATTTACAAAAAGAACAAACACTTCAAAACCATTATGAAATGGTTTGTTTCTAAACATCGGATTAATTAGAAATAGCATTTCTGAGCACCTCAAAATGGCTATAAACGGCTTTTTTAATCTATTAAATGTAAACGTCTTCTCACGGGATTTGTGTGAAACTGCTATAGAAATGTGTATTGGAATTTGCTTAAAACTTTCCACCAATAGAAAGATTGGGTCACCGCTGAAATTGTTGGTCATGCGAGTGATCTACGATACCATTGCACGCCGTTTCAGTTCTTGTGGTAGAGGCGATACCGCACCAGATGAGCCGGTCAACATCGCCCTTAGCGCCTTGCCTCACTAACACAAACACACGGCCACCAGGCGGGAGTCTTTATACGCAGCGCCTCTGGTTGGGTTTGTCAATATTTGTACTTGGGAGTCACTAATTTAATGTGTAAATAATTATGCACCAACTGGTTTCAATGTCTTATGTGTACACTTCTGCAGTCATTCTCTGTGGTCAGAGATTGGTTGTGTTTTACTCTCAGTATCTTCGGGTTCTAAATGAGTAGAGACGTAAAAAATTCGCGTTTTCATTTTGGCACAAGCTAGATTTCCAGCAACTATATGTTTGTGTCACTTTCGCAATTGGCCTTTGTCTTATTTGACACCTCCTGGATGTCTCTGAGCCAATAATGGAAATGTAACTAATACAAATATATCCCACTCTAACAGCAAGCAGCTAATGAGCATCTGCTGCCTGCATCAGTTCACACATATTCTTGCAGGCAAGTCTACAGGTCAGTGAACCCGTGAATTTTTCCCGTCTCTACAAATGAATGAAGTTTCTGCACAAAGACACAGTGCCAGTGATCGTATGGCAGAGCACGGTTATTGGCAGTACGCGCGTTGTTGTCGCTTATTCGACTGTGCCAATGAGAATAAGGTTACTGCGACAAAACACGTCTGTGATTTGCGGGTAGAACGCCAACACACGGGAGAGTTAAAAAAACAAACCAATCGCTGACTACGAGGCACAATTGCAGCTGTGCACGCAAGGCATTGAAACAAATTGGCGCAACAATTTTTACACTAAAATTCAATGCTCTATATGTTACACGTTAGTCGTTAAAAATTATTACACAGGGTTCGCAATAATTCTGCTTAACAAAGTTGTCGTTTCCATTCTAAGAAATATTTTACTGTGTGAACTACACTACGGACATTTAATACTTCACAGCGACGCAATCAGTTTCCAAAGTATATCATATACGTAGAGACCTGAAAAATTCGCGTTTTCTTTTAGGCACAGGTTAGAATTCCACCAACTGTACGTTCGTGTCGCTTTCACAATTGGTCCTTGACTTATTTGACACCTCGTGTAAGTCGCTGAGCCAATAATACAAATGTAACTAATTGCAGGCCCATCTTACTGTGTCAGCGATCAGCCAATGAACAGCTGCTGTTTGCTTAAATACACATATATTCTTGGAGGCTAGCCTATATATCAGTGAATCCGCGAACTTTTCGGGTTTCTAATCATACGATTCTCGGCAAACTTATAAAATGTGTGATTACTAGAGACATGCAAAATTCGAGTTATTTTCTGACAGCTGACTAGACTCCATGTGACTATAGGCTCGTTCGACGTCTCCCGCTGGCTGATATTGGCGGGAATTACCGCGGAGAATGCTTACAGGATACAGGCCAATCTCTGTAAAGACGTAACGCACGTAAATGACAACACATAAAAGTTCGTGGCCAACTGATTCACAGATTATGCTCTGTTATGTATAGGAAAGTGAAGTTTAGTCTGCTACCAAATGATAACGCGAATTTTGCATGTCTCTAACATAATCGTCACGAACACTTAATAACCAAGGAATAAACGAAAGTCTATTTTGTACCTTCCTCAGACGAAGGATGTACACATTGGTAGCCACAGAACATTAAAAAATTTTTGAGGGCTATTGTAAATTCGAAAGGGAGTTGAAGTCGTATCGATGCTGACGTCAAAACTTTTCCCGTAATGAAATATCACTAAAGACCTGCAAATTTTGCGTTATTTTCTGACTGAAGACTAGTCTCGTAAGGTATTGTTCGCACGCTCGATGTTTTCAATTGGCATACAAAGTCAT
Source organism: Medauroidea extradentata (assembly GCA_003012365.1). Taxonomy (NCBI): domain Eukaryota; kingdom Metazoa; phylum Arthropoda; class Insecta; order Phasmatodea; family Phasmatidae; genus Medauroidea; species Medauroidea extradentata. Next base: position 25,357 of record PNEQ01072584.1, read on the forward strand.
GGCTTGCAGCGGTGAACGTCATTAGCCAACAGCTAACATTTCCACTGCAGAGTTAGGGCCTGGATGTTTTCTAAAATATATGTTTGCTTCGTTGCAGTGCCTTACGTGCACATCTGCACCTCTTCTTCGTGGCTGTTGGCAGCGTGTCTTAGTGCAGATACATCTTTCATTTGATTGAGCCAATCACAACAAGGTTACTGTGACACCGCACGTCTCTGATTGGAGGGTAGAAATAGTCAATCACTGACCACGAAGCAGAGCTGCAGATGTGCACGTGGAACATTGAAACAAAATGTTGCATAATTATTTTCACCAAAAATCACTAGTTGTGGCGATAACCCTACGAAATATTCCCAGAGAAGATGTATATTGCGAAAACGTTCTGGGCCTACACATCCTTGAAAAGTCTGTAGTTTCTTGCAACACATATGTTTCGGAGATAGGGATAGTAATTTACCACGGGAAAACTTGACTGTTTGTTGGGTTTCAAAGTTCGTTCAGCTTATCAAAAGCTCATTGGCTTTTCCTTGTACGTCAAGCTGTAAGTATATTTGTCTGAGCCAATTATAATCCCACTATTGTAATATTTGATGCCTATTAGTCTGCAGACAGCTACGTTGCGTCAGACGTGTATCGCCGAATCATACACATTGCGACGAAATACTGTATTTTCAAGAGTATGTTGGTACCAAAAATTTTCGCGATATATCATCATCTCTTGTGACATACTTTTAGCAAAACGTCGATGTATGCAGGCCAAAAACAGGCATAAAATATTACAATATCAGGATTCTTATTGGTTCAATCAAATAGGGTAACAGTTCCAAGTACAAGCTAAAGCCAGTAATCTTCTGGTAAACTGAACGTCCAGCAAACAGTCAAATCTTCCCACGATAAGCCATCATTTCTAATTATTCCCTTATTTGCTGCTGGCTCGCAGTAGTCATCGTGTCATGACAGCCATCAAGTCTAGACATGACAGTGAGGTATGCGTTCTTGACATTCAACCTAACCGAAAATATACCTACGAAGTTGACATTCCTTTACGTATAAGCGCCAGTGGAAGAAGTAAATTACTGTTCCAATAATACCAATCAGCTTTCTTCGAGCTAGTCAAGGGTTTTTTTTTTTGGGAAAAAATGAAAGAAAGATCTGTATAGTTATTTCATTTGATGCTGTGCATGTTGTGTAAAAGTCACACTGTTACACCAACTATTACGAGCGAAATAATGTACGTGGACTCTGAACAATTGTGTAATGTAATGACTTAGGGTAAAGAAAAAAATCTATTACTAACGTCCTAGACATACAATCATGGGCCTGAGATAAGATGACGATGACTTGAAGGGACTTCAGAAAAGACCGAAACACATTAATCACGTCATCATTTTGTCAGAAACCCACAACCCAGTTAGAAAGGATCTCACTAATGATATAAACAATTTTCTTGCTGCGATTATTTTTTTTTTGTCTCTAGTGATTGCAATAAAAAGAGCTGGACTCGGAGAGATATATTTGTTGTCTGCGGGTTCCATATTAGTGGCGACGATGGAACAATCTCGATGGAGACATCACCGGCTCCAAGTGGTCATCGTAAAAAAAAAAGTCTGCCCGGTAAATGTGAAGAGAGCGAAACAGTCCTTTCATTGCGTCCGCCCGTGAAACAAGAACGGTGGGAAATGGATGGGGTTTGGAAGGGGGGATTTGTTGAGCGGAAAATTTCCCACAGAGTGGAGGCGCCCGTCACCTGTTTCGCTTGATTGAGACGTCAGAGCTAACCACCAGTCAGCTCTCGCCTCCTCCCCTTCCTCTTAGAGCCAATGCTCTACAAACCCCTCGCGCATGCCGCCGCACCGAAATAGAAAACTGCTAAAACAAAAGACTCGCGAACGGACGAGCCTGCAATTTGCTCCGCCAGGCACTCCCACCCTTATCAACCTGGCCGCACCTTTCCCTCCACCCCTTCCCCAACCAACCCCTTTCCACAGTCGTTATTACAGTGGGGTTACCGTTCCCGGGATAACTAGGCCGGCCGAGGGTAGGGTGGGCCAATTCCACGAGGATTGTGAGGTGGGGTAGGGCGTGAGGGTGGGTTTGGGCGGAAGCTATAAAAAACACACAGCACCCCAACCCAGAGGTATATTCGGGAAGCCGCTTTCATTGCAGTCCGCCTATCGCTTCCGCTGCGATATGAGCTCGACAAAAGAAACTTAATTTACTGGCCTGCAGAAAACTCGGTGGAATTGTTTTCGCTTGCGGTGAATACGCATATTTGTGCTTGGTGACGTTGGTCTTTATTTCATTTCCAATTTTTTTTTGTTCACGAACAGTGTAGGTGACATTTGAATAGGAATGAGTATATTTCTTTCGCGCTTGGAGAATAAGGCCTAAGTATTTCTCTTTGAACATGTATGACTACTGCTGCGCGTGAAAATAAAATACCGACCGTTGTAGGATACATATTCGACTAATAAGTTAAATCAAGTGTGTTGATATCATAGAAACGCTTTTTAAAATCTGCAGCATCGTTGCTTCGAGCAACATTATTTATAACGCTATAACACCAGGCGTTAGTAACACATGAAAATAAAGACGAAGCAGTAGAAACACAGCCATTGTTTGTTTCAGTTACACAGCATTGTCTCTGTCGTGCTCTCGCTCTCACAAACACGTCACAACTACGTCAACGAGAGGAAGAACACTCTCTACTCGTCTTAGTAATTGCGAGAGTCGAGAGAGGACGAAGTTAAGTAATACATTCACTCGCGTTCTCTCGCACTCTCTGACGTACGCCATCTTGATTACGACTATGGTTTGAAGTTACTGTAGTAAAGTGCGTCACAAATAGGTAATATTTCAATATCTATACATATGGTAAATAATTTCTTTGAGTGAGTAGTCAAGAATGGCGAGAAATTTTGTAAATCTTTTATTCGACCATTAATAGGCTAGACATTTGAAATACGCAAAAATAAAATAAAAAAATCTGCTGAACATCTCATAAAACTCGTCGCTTGAAACACAACTTTGATGACGCAGTGGCTAGAGCACTCACTTCGCACTAAGGCGATCCGGGTTCGATTCCCGGCGGGGTCTGTCCCTGGATTTTCGCATATGGGAATCGTGCCGGACAATGCCGATGGTCAGCAGGTTTTCTTAGGGTTCTCTCGTTTTCCCCGCCCCTTAATTCAAACGTTGCTCCATTCTCGTATCTAGCCACCCTTCACCACCGCTAAATTCTATCTTCGTCTTCCGGCCGCGGCGGGTGCCGACCTTATGCGACTTAAGAACGAGGGTCGTCTTCGAGGGGCTTCTCTTCCTCCACCTTCAATGTCAGTATGAGCTGCGAGTCTCCCATTGGTTTAGGGACGGAGAGCGATTCTTAACCTATCTCCTGTCTGGCCTTATCCTAACTCTTACTGTCTTCATATACTCTGAATTAGCTGTTTATTTCACTGTCTCTCCTTTAACTAATAAACTCTGCTCTGTTACCTTCATCTATGTCTAGGGCCCGGTAGTTTTCACGAAAAGATTTTTGCCCCACTTTGTTTCAGTGTCTTACGTGTTCACCTGCACCTCAACTTCATGATTATTTGCAGAGTGTTTTTGTGCAGAGTTATTATTCATTTGACTGTGCCAATCAGTACATGGTTAACTGTGATACATCACGTCTGTGATTTGCGGGTTTAACCTCCAGACATTTTATGTTACGGCATCCAATCACTTACCACACAGCAGAGCTGCATGTGCACACGTAAGACACTGAAACAAATTGCTGCAAAAATCTTTTCGCGAAAACTACCAGGCCCTATCTATGTATTATTTATCTTCCCTTTCCTGGCATACGTTGTAACACCAACCTAGATGTTAAGTGCTGACCAAAATCTCTTCACTCACTTTACGACGTCGCGTCGGTAAGTGAAAAACTAAATGTATTTGATGTGTATACACATTGTAGTAATAGAATGTATACAATTGTTATTTCTGCATAATTTGTTTACATACGCAAGAGTTCATTGTCCCTATTGGAGAGAGCGAGAACACCAGAGAGCACACGTACGTTCTCTCGCATCGGGATGCGGAAGAATACAAACAATATTTTTTAAACTGACACATGACCACAGTATTAGTTGAAATTTGAGTAGTACATTGAAAACGGCTACAGTAGAGTGACTTTGCAGTAAACGTGACCATATGATACAGTACTTTGTCAGAATATTTGCAGCTGTCGAGATGACTTTTATTTTTTGCCTAATTTTTTTTTAGAGAGTGTTCAAAACTAAGTCTGAAATTAAGTCAGAAAAACCACTCGTTTGCTGGAATTTTTTTAGTGGTTTCTGATAGATGCAAAGTGACTACTATCGTGTAACCACTTTCAAGGATTAGGTTTTTTCCAATCATCCAGTAGGCCTATACATGTCAGACCTTCTTCAGATAACTGAAAATATTCTGCGTATTATGAACAATGGCAGTTATGAGAAATTAGATCATTAGATAACAGTACAATTATTATTAATTGGATTTCGCAGGACTCTGACATTCAGTTTGGAGAAACCTGCCAAAAGCAATCTTAGAATATAGGTTTTGCCTGTTTTATAAACAAACATGTAGTGTTATGCATTTCAGGTGAATTATTTCTTTGTAATGGTTTATATTTTCTATCTGCATGTGAACTGTTATCAACTTTCAAGTTCCTGCTAACATAAATTCACGTTTTCAGCGCTTATTTATGTGCTACGCCCTTACTGATTGAGGCAATGTCTCGTTTAGAGATAGCTAGAGCCAGTGATTTTTGGTGAAAAGAATTCTGCAACAACTTGGTTCAGTGCCTTACGTGCACACCTGCAACTCTGGTTCGTGGTTATTGGCAGAATATAATAGGGCAGAGGCGTGGCACATTTGACTGTACTAACCAGAACAATGTTACCGCGATACCACAAGTCCGTGATTTGCGGGTAGGACCCAGAGAAGCCGAAAGTTAAAATCTTACAATCATTAGCAGAGGAACAGACAGGTGTTCATAAGACATTGAAACATATTGTTGCAGAATTATTTTCACCAATATCACTGGCTCTAGAGATAGCTGTCTCCTCCTCTCACACTCGCGTCAACGTCGCTAATACGTCACAGGGAGATATATGCTGTGATTAATAAAGAACCAGAGTATAAAGATATGATGATATGACGCTTGTGCTCGCTGCCGCCCGCCATTTTTGTTTAAAACTGCGTATTGAAGTTATTGTAGGTAATGAAGTGAAGTGAATTTTGTCAGCGCTTAACGTCTTGGTCTTTAACTCTGATGAGGAGTGGAATGAGTGACTATGGAGCAGAACTAGAATGAAAGGTAGGGGTGACGGGAGATCCCATAGAAATCCCGCCGTCCAACGGAATCGTCCCGTATGTTCCTTAGTTTAAAAATAAGGTTCGACACCGCCGAAATCGAACCCGGATCATCTTGATGACTTTTTCTTAAGGCTCTGCGGCAAGGTCTTTATGCCTAAAAATAATCGCAGCAAAACCGTTATCATTATTTCCAGCTCTAAGAAAAAAGTTTTAAAATTAGTTCTTTGAAGAAAACTTCATTTAAATTCTTTGAATGTTTTTCCAAATCAGACATTAATCTCGTAGGTTGACTGGTTTCAAAAAATAAAACTTCTTTCTGCCAAACCACTACACGCCATTCGGTGGCCTAATCAGACGGGCAACTTAATAGGAAGATTTAATTTAGGGATCATAGATTTTCACGAAAATATTTTTGCACCATCGTGTTTAATGCCATATATGCACATCTGTAGCTGTGATTCAGGTCAGTGATTGGACGTTAGTAACTCTCAGAGTTTTGACGTTCTACGTGCAAATAATTGACGCATGATGCCAAAATAACCGTATTCTTAGAGACCTGAAAAATTCGCGTTTTCTTTTTGACGCAAGTTATAATTCCAGCAACAATAAGTTCGTGCCACTTTCGCAATTGACCCGTGAGTTGACACTTGCTGTAAGTCGCTTAGCCAATAGTACAGAAGCGACTAAATGCAGGCCCATATCACTGCGTCATCGAGCAGCCAGTGAGCAGATAATGTCTGCTTGAATACACACATGTTCTTGGAGGCTAGCCTACATGTCAGTGAACCTGCGAACTTTTCCCGTATCTACTCATTCTAATTGACACTGTCAAGAGAGATTGCTCAGCACAGAGACACGCTGATGTTATCGTGAAGCAGAACTGCAGATGTGCACGTAAGGCATTCAACAAGCTGGTGCAATTTTTTCCCGTGAGATTCATGTTTCTCCTGGGAGGGGAGGGGGGCAGTTAAATATCGCTTTTTATGGGTGCAACGCAAAATACGCACCTGCGTTGCGTCTGGTTGCGGTGCATTGGAATTAAATACCCACGCTCATGCAAAAGAAACCCCGTTTTACTTGAACTGAACTTGCGTTGCGTTTCGTTGGAGCAAATAGCAGGTGGTGATATTTAATCTGGGTCCTGATGTCTCTTTATAGAAGCATTTGCTTTACGTGTATGTACGAATATTTTTACATAGTTTCTAGTGTTATTTATTTGATTAGCATAAAACGGCGAGAGAGAATTATTATTTTTAATGGTGCACCATTTAATAAAACTTTATTTGTTTATATAGTTTTAATATTCGTAGTAGGCCTAGAAAGTAATGTAATTACACTGTAAAAAACTGCCTTGAATGCTTAGGAAGTTATTATCCCATGACGCAGTATTGTACAGTTACCATACTTCGCCTTGTAAATATGCAAACTTTTACAGTTGTTACAATACAAGTCTGGTAACTTCAGTATACATTTGACTGTTTTATAAAAATGTTTAGGAGTGCTTCCATGGATGTCTGGAAACTATTCTACCATACCTACTTTCTTAGCGCTCCTATACGCACGCCTGGTTAATTTACAAACTATTTTTAGAGTGTATGTACGCTCTTAATGGTAATTTTTAAAATAAATCTTACTAACGCGTTGAACCAGAAAACAACTAATAGAAATTCGGCATGGGGAGACATACGTACTCTTTACTCTTTAAAATATTTGCTCACAAATTCGACAAAAATTGTAACGGTTTTAAAAAATTGTACGGAAATCATAGATTGACATCTTATTTTACTTCTATAAGGGAAGAGAGTATTAAGAAGCGTCCGCTGAGGTTTTATCGGTCGCATTAACATACAGTTATAGCCTGAGTATTGTTAGGTTTTGTCGATCACGTAGAGATGGTGGAATTTCGCGATTTCAACGACCTGCATGTTATAATCAAATATCGTATGTATACTCAATCCCAACCATTTGTCCACTAACTGCTACTCAGCGTAACAGCATACAATGAACGAATAGACAGGGCTTGAGTATGCGTAGGATATTTGATTCTAACATGCAGGTCATTGAATTCTCGAAATTTCACCGTCTCTATCGATCAGTTTCCAACTCGTAGTGAAATAAATATTTAAAAATTTGTCAGTCAAATATATATTACTCCCTTGGTATTACGGATACGTACGAAGTCCCTCATATAATTAACGCTAAGTTTTTCACAAAGAACCGCCTGCCGAATTTTACCAGTGTTTTTGTGAGTATTCTGTACAAGAAGCAGCTACAGACGAGAACAATTGGCGGGTTCACTAGCTCGTAGGCTAGCCTGCAAGAATATATGTTCACTTAGTAAACAACAGCCACTCATTGGCTCCTCGTCGATGCAGAGATATGATATCATTAGCCTGGATTTAGTTGCCTCTTTATTATTGGCTCAGCACCCTCCAGGCCGTGTCAAATATTCCAAGGGTAGAGCTCACGAATTTTCGCGAAAATAATTCTTCAACCGTTTGTTTCAATGCCTTACGTCCACATATGCAGTTTTGCTCCATGGTTATTGACAGCGTGTCTATGTCTATCATTTGACTGAGCCAATTACAATAACGTTCCTACAACAACGCACGTCTGTGATTTGCCGGTAGAATACCAAGGCTCGTGGCAGTTAAAACAGCCAATCACTGACCACGAAGCAGAACTGCAGATGTGCACGAGGCAAAATTCTTTTCGCGAAAAACCAGGGTCCCTAGTGATTGGCTGTTTTTAACTCTCAACGTCTTGGGTTCCACCCGATAACCACAGACGTGTTGTATCGCAGTAACCTTGTTCCTGTTGGCTCAGTTAAATGAGCCACGTCTGTGTATTAATACATTCTGCCAATAACCATGAAGCATAGCTTCATATGCGCACATAAGGCATTGAAACAAACTATCGCAGAATTCTTTTCGCGATAAAGCGTGCGCTCTAGCCAAGGGCCAATTGTGAATGTGACTTGAACACAGTTGTTTGAAATCTAACTTGTGCCCAAAAGAAAACACTAATTTTTTCCTGTATTTGAGTTCCTAAATGTTCCTTTGTTTAAATATTTTTTCCTCACGATTATACTTTCATATTTATGTTCAAGTTGCGTAATGTGTATAGTTGTAATTGCACATATGACTAAAATTCTCAAGCTAGGTCATATTCATGTACTATCTTCATTTCAAAGCTGGAGCCGCATATTAGGGGTTGAAACAACTGACTTTTCGCCGTATATCTCAGTGAACATCTACAGGTTCTTAGCAACAGTGTCGGTCGATGCATCATCGAAGACATGGTTCCAAACTGGAAGCCAATATTGGCACAAGAATAAGAGCGATAGACCTATGTATCAGGATGACAGGAGCTATGAATCGAACCTTGGTCCTCCGGAGTGCGAACATGACGTGAAATGTTTGCGCTCCCTCACTGGGCGCTGCTGCAATACTATGGCGGGAGTAGAGATGGAATGTAAGGGCGAGGGAAGCGGGAGTACCCCGAGCAAACCCACCGTCATCAGTAACGTTAGCTACTTTTTTCCCGCACAGCTGTTTAGTATTGCAAACAAGCGCGCGTAATATCTGCTGGGAAGTATGTGTATCTGATACGTATTTGATGCGAAACACCGTTATTATGGGATTCACGGAATAGTGTAACTTCACATGACAAAAAATATATAATTTTTTAAGGCATGCCACCCTCATATAAGCAGATAACTATATAAGTAATTTGATACATTCTGGAAGATAATTTAACCAGAAACATTTGAAAAAAAAAAAAACTCCCTACGTTCAATAGCTTAGGTGACAATATTTTTATATGACTTTCGACAAAAATTTAAAAATGCGAAATAATTTCTCAAAATGGCTGAAATCCCGAAAGGGGCAGTTTTTTTAAGACTTTTATTAGGTTATTGTTGAGGGTGTCTAGAATATGTATCAAGTTGTCAGCTTGAATGTCTTGGTCAAACTCTAATTTCACCTGTCCTAAAAGGCGAGCGGAAGCAAGGATGTTTGGTGGACGTCTGCAGGGGTAGGACGTAGCAGTGATAATCAGTTGCTGCCGCGCGGTAGACGGCTGACGTCGCGATGTGGCGGACGCCGCATGGGGTTGCTGCCCCTCTCCAGCTCTCGACAAGAGGCTAGGGGTGCACTCCCCTGGGCATGCGGTCTCATTACCAGCACCCCTCTCCCCCACACGCACTTACCACTGCGGTCCTGTCGTCAACACAACTCGAAGACCACAGACACTACTGGAAGCGGCGAAGACACAGCGGCACCCGAGCCTAGCGCGTTTCATTCAAACACAACATGCACTGTTTCAAACACAATATTTAGAGATGATGGTTAGAGATGGGTGACATTTCACGAATTCAATGACCTGCATGTTAGAGTGAAATATCCTATGCATTCTCAAGTCCCGACTATTTGTCCACTAGCTGCTAATCAGTGGAACAGCAGACAATGAACGAATAGACAGGGCTTGAGTATGCACAGGATATTTTATTCTAACATATAGAGCACTGAATTCGCGAAATTTTACCATCTATAATGTTGGTATATGGCGACCGTTTTTTGTGCCAACATACCCTTGAAAACACTGTAGTTTCTTGTGACATGTATGATTGGATTATACGTCTGACACAACGTAGCTGACTTCAGACCAATAATAAGCATCAAATATTGCAATAGAGGGCATATTATTGGCTTAGTCAAATAGGGCAACAACTTTATGTACAAGCGAAAGCCAGTAATAATCTAATAAGATGAACGTATATTGAAATCCAGCAAACAGTCAAGTTTTCCCGCGATAAACTATCATCTCTAACAATATTCTACGCCTTGGTTCGTATCTAAATCATAACTCAAACAAGCGCGATTGAGAACCTCTAAAAAATTTTTACTCCTAAGATTTCGTCACTACTAGTATTTTAAGTGATACCGTGGACCTGGTATGAATGTAGATGCGTAACTTATAATTAAATCTATAACCTAATTAGTATAAAACAAAGGACACTTAAGCTGTGTCTCAGTTTCTCCCAAAGAGCGCTCTCTCGTGCTCTCGCTCTGCCTGTCTCAACTGTTTGTTGAGAGTACGAGAGAAAGATCGACATAGTTTATTCGCTCTCGCTCTGTGGCACGTACGCCGTCTTGATTACAAATGTAGTTTGCGCTTACTGAAAAATTGCGTTACATGTTGGTAAACTTTCAATTTCCAGTGTTAGTTATGGTGAGAAATTGTGTAATCATTTTTGGCCTAATAGACTTTTAAATATCCCATATAACAGTTTTTAGTACTGCCTACAAACAGCTAAGTCTTATTCGTCTCTTGATGTACGGTTTCGGTGAATTCAAAAATATTATTTAAAATGTCCGTAAATGTTATTTAATGTGTTTAAAACTTGTCTATTAATAAAATTTACGTACTTGTTGTTATCTTTGCATCGATTGTTTACAAAACACTAAGAGTCCATCGTCCCAATTGGAGAGAGCAAGAATGCCAGAGAGCACATAAAAGCTCTCTCTCTCTCTCTCGCTCGTGGTAATGCGAAAGTGTACTCTCTCCAGAGAGTGTTCTTTAAATTAAAAGACGGTTTAATACTAGAGTAGAAGTAGCCTTGCAAGATATTCCCTTGGAGCACAGACTATCACGGGTCTATTTGAGTCGATAATGTAATGCTTGTAATGTTTACAAACATGATTATAATTCCTGGGAATTTCTGTCCATATGGTATTCCATTCTTGTGAAGTGAAGAAACTATTAAAATTTATAATTTTGCAATTATTTTCTGCGAAGCTACGTTAACTTCACACTTGAAAAACATTATGGATAATTATACGTTTTGTAATACATTTACGGAAATGCACTGTTTTTTGTATTTCGCATTATAATGTTAGAATAAAAAATGACTACTAATTATATTAATCTTAAATTTAACTTTTCCAATACAAATACTTTAAAACATCTTCAAAATATTAAAAATAAGTCTGGTTTTCAATCGTAAATTATTTGGTCAAAAGGTTCTTGCGTGAAATATCACCATAGGCCTACAAGCCCTAATAATAATATTAGAAGAATGCTCATCATATGGGAATATATTTGTAGAAAGTTAACGTTTAATATTTTCTGTTAGAAAGACTTATCTTTAAAATTAATCTACTGTGAAGTACTTTATTTGAAGTTCGATTCTTATTAAACTTGGTGGCCTCTAGCTAGGTAGCGCCCTTTAAATAGTGCTCGCTGTAGCGTGAATGGCAGCGAGATGACAGCTGCAGCATCCCCTGCTGGCACGAGTCATGAGCGCAGGAGATGGACCGCGAAGTGATTGCCTGCCACCAGTCCGCTGCTTGCTCTCTTCATGCCGTCCTCCCTCTTACCGACCCTCGTGTCACCCCTCCAGCATCCGACCAACCCTCCCAACTCACACACTGTGTAATCAGTAATCAAAATACCTCCCTGCCGCGCCGTTATTTAGCGCCTCAAGAGTACACTCGCTAGCCGCTGACAACTGCGTCCTTCTGCACGCTTCAACAACTGCGTGTGTGGTAGCCGGTGCCAACTGTCAGTACTAACACGAAGCATTTCCAAGGTTCTATGTCCGGCAGTTAAGACTACTCTCCTCTATGCATTCTAAAGGTTGCTACCAAGGTGAACATATTTAGCGCTTTCCAAGTCTTGAAGTTCGGAGCGATAAGGACGACACAGCACGCGCATAACACCTTCCCATAGCCTCTAGGTGCAAGCCACTGGCCTGGAGTGTAGACTTCTCACCTACAACTCGCCTCTATGAGGCACTCGACGGTGACCCTTAATTATTATGGCGTAATATTAAATATAAACGGTGTATCATACTCTCCTAGACATTTCTAAAGATTCCGTGCCAAGATTTTCATACATATAAATACTAACAACTCTAATTTTCTCCTTTTTCAGCAGCAGCGTAATTAAACGTCTGAGATGTACGCAGGACCTTAAATACACGTGTGTAACGTTTTTTTAATGATATTCCTAAGCAGACATAACTTATAGGTACACGCTGAGAAGTTTTCGAATAATCTAATAACGGCCAACGCTCTGCACTCGACTGGGCAAGCGGCCACCTTAATGATGTTCAAGTGCGATAAAATCATAATTTTATATTTCTATGAAATAGTGTTAGTTTTGTAAATGATACTTGTGAGTGCAGTTTCCTATTACAAAACAATTTTAGCTTTTATAGTTTTCTCATAACGGTGTGACCAAGTCACAATTTGCTTGTTCTGCTGCCATGCAAATAGTGAAAACCAACTGACCCACTTGAATAAAATAATTGATTGTGATATTACATCCCATGAGCTAAGCAATAAAGTATTTAAAGTGCCATAACGTAATATTTAGAATTTTTTTAAAAATCTCAAAAGTACACGAAACAAGTTGAAAAGTCAGCAATTTTTTAAAATACATATTAATATAGTTTACGGAATTTTTAAAAAATGTTTTATTATGTAGCCTGTGGCATGTTATTTCACTTACGTAAGTCAATTGGTTTTCACTATTTGCATGGCAGCAGAACATGCAAATTTTGACTTTGACGAACCGTTATGAGAAAACTATGCGAGTTAAAATTATTTCGTAAGAGGAAACTGTACTCCCACGTATCGTCTACAAAACTAACACTATTTCATTAAAATATAAAATTATGATTTTATCACACTTGAACACCCTTAAGAAGAAGAGATAGTCGCTGTCATGAACTTTTGTATATTCTGTCATAACTTTTCTTTCCGGTTAATTTATGAAACTTCAACCTAACTGCAGAACAGATAGAAAGTAAGACACCATAAATATATGTTTGCCGTTACGGTTTTTACAGGTCTTACTGTGATTAGAAAAATTACATTACTCTCTTAACTGCAGTTAGATATGTAACAACAATAACGGTAAACAAAGATTAATGTTGTCTTAACATTCTGTCAATATGTATTCTATTCGCCAGTTAACCTGAAGTTACATAAGTATGCCCAAAAGAGATAACACAAATTTAAAAAATTCAAGACGACAACGGTTTCTCCCTCTTAAATCTTAACTGTGAACTGATTGCTGCCCCAATAAGCAACCATTCTCATCCCAGACCGGGTAACATGGGTTTCTTGTCATTGGTTCGAAACTCTCCAGGGCGCGTCCGTTAAACTACTACCATACAATCAAAATAGTAATAAAAAAGTATAGGCGGTTCGGAATAAAGTGAGCACTCAAAAATGCCATGCTAAAGTTCTATTTTCAGCCAGTTCGTATCTTTCCGCGCGCAACGGCTAACGACTGGAAATGTCTAACTTCTGTGGACATGTCACTTAACCTAATGCTTGAGCGTACAAGATAAATTGTACAGTCAGTGGGAATCTATATAGTTTGATAAAACATGTTTACGACGTATATAAAACACAATTATGTCCATTTCAGTTGATTTTGTTTCAATATGGTTGTACTTAAATATGATAATACATGGAACTCTTTTGCGTAATTTCGCTGCTAACCATGTAAGCAGTAAGGCAACTAGATTTAATGTATAATTATTATGGAATAAAGGCTAGTGATATGTTTCAAAGGTTAAATTTTCAGTGCTCAAATAATCCCGAACGGCCTACCATGTGCCAACGGCAGGATGCTAGCGTGTCCTAACATGAATTTGTGAATTTGTCCGGTCTGTGACAGACTTCAAAACATAGATAATAATAGCAACATAATTAGTACTAGTGGTGTTGCTTATATTTTATATAATTAACAGAAACCATAGTCCCTGTAACAGGATAGATCAACGTTGTTTATTTTACAGAGCAGACGTTTAATCCAGGACGATGAAAATCTCGCTAGACACGCGGAAACCAAAAATTAAAAGAATAATTTTTATGTAACTAACATCATTTCGCGGGGGCTTGTTTTATAGAGTAAATAGATAAAGATCATTGTTCAAGATACATTGCAATAATTAATACAACACATGCTATACGTTTCTAATAAGCCAATATTAATTCTGCGAATAATAAAATACATAAAACAGAAAATTAATAAATTTACCAAGTTTAAGTACTATTCATTCTCTTTTCTTTTTATTATCTAAAACTGAATGAATAACAACTCCTAAAACTCATAATTTTTAATTTAAAACTGAAGATTTAAATTCCAGAAAATTTGTAATTAGAATTGATATATATTTGCCGTTTTCCAGTGTCTCTAGCAATGTTATAGAAACGTAGAGTTTTTTTGCTATATTTCAAGTTTTAAATAATATTTAATTTTACCACTCTTCTGAGTTTGTTTTTTATCACAACCTATATTGTTACAGTTAACCTGGATTAATTAAAACCCTGTATTGTTTTCACGGTTTCTGGATATTTTGACACCCACTTCACAATTTATTAAACGCCATCGATCTGTGAAATTCCAATATTGGCAGAAACGCCGCCCATATTTTACGGAAATACTCTCATGTTATGAAGGCCTAGTCTCTCGTGTTATTTGCAAAATGTCTGAGTGTGAAGTTTTTTCTTATTCTTTTCATTCCAGATATTTTACATTGCGTTTTTAGATTGTCTCGACAGAAAACTGATTTTAGATATTTAAGTGTATTTATAGAATGTTTAAAGTTGTGTGTGATAGTATGCGTGTATGTATATATGTGTATACATATATATATATATATATATATATATATATATATATATATATACATACACGCATACATAGACACATGTGTGTAACGTATGCGTTCTTATACGTTTTATGTGAATGAGATTAAAGCTTCGTGATTTGTTGTGCGAGCGTCCGCGAAGGTTGCTGACGAACAAAAATCCATATTTAATGGGATTATAACGTAGTGGTGAAGCAAAAATTGGTAGCCAAAAAGTTAGTGAAAAATGTTTATTTTAAAATGTTTCTACAACGTTCGTTAATGGTCCTTAAAATAATTTTGCGCCATTTATACCTAATAAATTTTTAAAACATTTTTTTTTAGAATATTGAAGAAATGCCGTAATTTGTCACATTTATTATTAATATGACCAGTATTAATATTGTTACTTACATGCAATTTTAAGTACCAAAAAGTTGCATCAAATATTTTTATTTTTCTTTCCTTTTTTACAATTATTTTGCAAAATAGTTTTTCAAAGGATTTTGAGAATATAATTGTACGTTTTACGAATTACTTAAGATAATTTAGATTATCTAGTCTGAACTTTTGCACAACTGAGAGAGGCTGCTGTGCTTTATAATCATAAAAAAATGAAATTCGCTCATCTTATGGAATTTTTTATTTTGTTATATTTTTTTTAAACAGTTATTAAAATTTTGCTAAAAATTGTTATACCTCCATGTATAAATTTAATATCTAAATATATTATATAATTAAATTTAAAACCACGCGAACGAAGTCACGGGTAGCAACTAGTTTGTAATAAAAAAAAGTTTTAATTTTATAAAGGACGTTGGCTTAAGATTTACGAAAATATAACTGGTATTGTCTAGGACCCTATTTTTATTTCGTCTCACAATACGCTTGCTAACAATTATTCTTACAGACGTGTATAGATTATTTGTCGCTGCAGGAAGCATAGCTGTCTTGAACACTGAACAATAAAAAATTACACGAGAGACGAAACGCAATTAGGTCATCTTAGTTGTGGCAGATAAGTTACACTCTTGCGAAGAGATATTATCTATTGTCAAAGTATGACTCTGTACGATTTCTTTCAATCCATTGTAAAGCCTAGCGAAAAATGAACATTAATTTAACACATACATAGTTATTGTGATAGGAATAGGCCTATAGTAAACATAACTATGAGCGTCGAGGACATTTTTTCGATGGTGATATAGGTGGAAAGTTGGATGTTGTTGTTGTGAATAAATTTGTGTAGATACAGTTGGCGACATATTGAAAAATTGATAAAAATTGGCTGCTTTCACTTTATATATATATATATATATATATATATATATATATATATATATATATATATACATACATAAAGTTTTTAATGCACCTGAAGATTATTCACTCCGTATTCCTTTCGTTTATACCTGTGAAAATTATTTATCTTCAAAAACTCCAACAATAATTGTTTTTCATAATCAAACATATGACAGTTTATATATTTTGTACAACCAAGTAGTCCGATACGAACTCTTTTTATTCTCAGTTAATTTAGTCTCTTTACTAACTAAGTAGTATCGCTCTTAGGACTTCCCATTGGCCAAAACTTTTACATAGTGTTGTTACTAAGCAAAAGTTGAACCTGATCCAAGTTTTCTTAATACTTAAACGTGCCCTGGGAATATGCTTGTCTATACGTACGATTTTAGCTAGTCAGATTGAAGTGCATGCTGGTTAGCTCTTGGGTTTACTACTTAAGTTCGTTGTAACTCAGCCTTAAGATGCGTCCAATTTCAGGTCACTTTTACTTTGAATTACACGCAAAAAAGAAGCAGGTTTCAAACCTGTTGTCTGCCATGGTGGTGTCTGGTTTATTTTTTCTAATATGGGTGTCGTTGTGTTTCATCTGAACCGATTACATGTATGTTATTTTATGTTGTTTAAGTACCAGGTGAAGAAGGTGAAAAACGACGAGAGAGAAGGTGGTATTGGGACGTGTTCAGAAAGCCATGTTTAAATTTAAATGATAAAAGACACAAAACAAACACTGATAATTAGCATATCGCCTGTACCAAAATTGTAATGTCATTTACCTGAAACATAGGCCTATATCTCAATTTGTTTACAGTTTCGCCTTCTTCTAGCCTGCCGCCTGTTTTTATGTTTTCCTATTTTTTGCAGTTTTCTTTAGTAGACATCTGCACCGCAACTGAGTATGTCCAAAATACAATATCCAGTTATGCACTCCCGTTGTTCAACTCTTTCAAAGATAACAAAAAAAGTGGGGTAGTAAATAAAGTAATTAAAATGAACTAAGAAATAGATACCGTGTGCTGTGGTGGTATACATATTTCCTTTCGTTCACTGAATTCTTTGCGAGAATGTCATGTACAAGTAATTACTTGAATGTGGCGCAGCTAAAATATCCTGTGAAAAATGCCCACGCGTGGACGGAGGGCAAGGGGGTTGAAGTAGCTGGCCCGGTCGGTTGAGGAAGGGGGAGGGAGTTGTTAGGGTTTGGCTGCTAAGGGGCAGCGGGTAAACATCTGATATTAACAGCTAATAGAGTGTCTTAACGGCTTGTGTTGCATATCGTAGAAGGGTTTTATACGCGCACAACACTGGAGGGAGGAGCAGCAAGGCCATTAAGCCCCTGCGACACGCGACCCAAACTCTCCCCCAACCCCCTCGGACACGTGCAGATCATTTCAGCAGATAACCAGCGGGTTGGCTCTCCTAGGGGGTAAGATTAATAGCGGGGCGCTTCTGGGGGAGGGCTGGCTGGATAAAACAACCCCCAGTTGCCGCCGGCGGGAGCGATAGGCAACAGGGACCCACAGCAGCATCGCGAAGATCAGCTCGTCTGAACTTCGTTGGAGCCTGTAGTTGCTGCCTTTCTGGTTCAGGAGCGGAGATATATGAAGTCCTGGACTGTTGTGGATATTGACCTATATCTGAATACTGAAACCACGCAAACATTACTATGCATTTTGTACATTCCCTTTAAAATGTTGTCCAAGCCTATAGCATCAATTAGCTTCCAAGAAAATAAAATGCACAATTTTAAAACTTAACTTCGTGATTTAACTTAAGGCCATGATCTTTCATTTATTTCAAACAATTGCAAATAACACGAATATATTTGAACCAAATGCCATGAAAAAATTTGAGACTGTGTACAGTCATACGATACACAATTTTGCCAGAAAGATTTTTTTTAATAGTGTACCGCTTGCTAGCAAAAAATTACTTTGCTTTATTTAGGCTTATTTTGACAACTAATTATGTAATATTTCAGGGGCAAAAATCTAAAAATTTGTTTGGTCTATTGCTACAGAAAAATTGAGATGCAAACGATGATATATAAGTGTTAAAACTGTAACAATGAATTTTTGATATATATATTAATTTGCGTTAAAAAAAATATTTTCGCAACCACTGCAAAACTAAAGCGCGAGGCCTTAATTCCCACATCGCAACATCGGTAGAAGCACTGATGTTTGATGTTAAGAATGTTCGGCCCTCTTGTTGCAATGCCTACAGTGCACATCTGCAGTTCTGCTTCATGGTCAGTGACTTACATTTCTCTCAACGCTTCGGGGTTCTATATTACCCTCAAGTCACTGACGTGTGGTGTTGCAGTTACCTTGGCCTGATTGGTACAGTCAAATGAGCGACGCTTTTGCACAGAAACTATGATGCAGATGTGCACATAGAGCATTGAAACAAGTTGTTGCAAAATTATTTTCACAAAAAAATCAGTGGCTCTAAACATCGGCATTGCAATCCGAGTTCAATTCTCGGAGGGTCGGACCCCAATTTTTCGCATATTATTTACGCGGTGGTCGTTGTCGTTGGCCAGCCAGTTTCCTCCCCCACCCCCGCACAGTGAATTCCGTATTTCCACTATCTCAGGATTTCATTCCAAGTCATCATTCAGGGTTCTACAGACGCCTACGGGTGTCAAGCCAGAAGGCTGCCCTCGGGGTGTGATGCCCTGCTCTGGGATACCTTCGCCATACAATACTGATATTTTCAAAGGCATTCAACATGAGATATTGTTCGTGAACACTCGCGATTTTCATAACACTTGAGACTTGACATCACTTGATGCTTCAGAACCAGCTAGTCTTGTGTGATGTACGCAGGCTACTGAAAATAATCAAAATACAATTATTATATCTGTTCAAAATGACACTCCACAGTTTGTTCGAAGAGTGTAAGAAAAATTCTCTTGCCGTTCTTGAGTGGAATGCACACAGTTTTTCTATAGGAATCATACAGCACAAAGAACGTGGAAGTGGATGAATCTAAAGACAGTAATGTTAAATTCATGGAAATCCAAGGATTGGCATCTGCGACACTCCGAGACTAAAAAGTAGACTGTATAGGAACATTTTAATGGTCTGTTATCGATCACGTAAGTAAAATTTCAGAATTATTATATTTACTAAAACTTAATTTTATTTATTTATTTTTGTAATACGGTAAGAGAATATTTAATATTATTGAATGACGTCATTTCTTGCGGACTGTATACAAATATTCGAACGAGCAAACGAATTCGAATGATTGAGATAGAACAGAAAGCCATGATTTTGTACTTACGGCATATAACTTACACGTCTTAAAGCCGGAACTGTTTTTTATATGTAGTTTTAAAAAAATTAAACGAAACTGCAGTGAGCAAGTTAGTTCTTTCGTCAGTAGTTGTATTGCAAGGAACACGAAACTTATCAGCGAAAATATACGTTGAAATATTTCGGTTTTGATTTTACCAATTTAACAAATTGTATTCATCGGCATAAAATTAAGTAGGGAAAAAATGCTGTAGTCACGGAACTCGTTTTACAAAGTGGAGGGGATTGGGAATCACAATTAAATTACGAGTTGGGAAAGAGAATGCCAGCTAATTCGCTCTCGCAAGACTAGTTGGCGGCGAGTGTAATAGCGGGCTGCTGTTGATCGCGGCAATTTGTAGGACTCTGGCGTTGGCGGGTGTTAGTGTTTGCGAGGCGGAACGTAGCGTCTGGACGCCAGGCGCGGGGCGTCGCTAATCCCCCGCAGAGACGACGTCGTAACGCCGGAAGACACGCGGTGGGTTATAATTGTCCCGCGAGCATCGAGGATTAGCGCGGTATAAACGGGCTCGGCGCGCCGCGGAGATGGCGCAAGATGTGGTCCAGGATTTGTCGCGCGGCTATACCGCCGACCAGCCTGTGAAGGGGTTTGTGGTGAAGGGAGGTGAGATTGGAGGATTGCCGGGTGTAATTGGACCGCCAGCCGGCAGCTCATTCTGCAGTTACTTAACTCGGTAACTGCGACAATACTCCTCGGCAACACTGGCGCCCCAACTCGCCTCGTTATAGCGTGCGCCGTGCCGCAGTGCACAGTCGTCTATAGCAAACCTGCCAAGAAGGGTCGCTTTAATAGTGAGCTCTCCAACGACGACGACTTTTCCTGATTCGTCGGTAGCCTATGTAGGACAGACTAACGCATCAGGGAAAGCCGTTGCAGTTGGTGATCTCCAAGCGCTATTTAAATGACCTTTCTTGGTAGGGTTGCTATACTATATGTAAGAACCCCTGTTTTTCGCGAAAATAATTTCGCCCTAGTTTGTTTCAGTGCCTTACGTGCACATCTGCAATTCAGCTTCATGGTTATTGGCAGCGTGTCTATGTGAAGATCCGTATCTCATTTGACTGAGCCAATTACAATAACGTTTCTGCAACACCACACGTCTGTGATTTTCCGGTATAATTCCAGGCCTCGTGAGAGTTAAAATATCCAATCTCTGACCACGAATCAGAATTTCAGAAGTGCACGTAATTCGGTGAAACCAAAATTTCTTTCGCGAAAAACACGGTTCTCTAACTGTATGTAAGGCCGTGGCCTTGCACAGTTACTCGTAGCGCCGATAGTAGCAGCCCTGCAGCTACGGGAATCAGAATATCCTGTATAAATTAAAATCGCCGCATTTAGATAAATAATTAGCACTGGCCTGAAATTTTGCGATTTCTTTTGAAAACAATCTAGAACCCAAAGAACAGTCTATTCGTTGAACTTAAACTGACTCTTGCTTGTCTTATTTGATACCTTTTATAGGGCGCTGAGTCAATCATTAAAAAGCAACGTAATACACGTCTAATAATGTGGCATCACTGTGCTAGAAAGTTTCCGACAAGGAGTTGTCAGCTTGTGTACACAAATATTCTTGGAGACTAGCCTACAGGTCAGAGAACTCTAGATTTTTTCCGGTGGTAATAATTAGTATGAAGGGTGATTTATGGCGGTGAAAGTTTACAGTTTGCCATGTTCCAACATGGTATTACAAGCCATAATTATTATTTTCATTTTTTTTATTTTTTTTTTTTGTTTGCTGTTACAATTTGAAGGAATTCGTAATGAAGAGACAATGTTTCCATTTTTTTTAAAATTGTTAACTTAAAATTAAAACAAAACAGCATAAAAAATATGAAAATAATATTACAGTGTTTCTTTTGAATACACGTGCAGTTCTTGTTTAATTTAAGATCTGTACGGAAATGTTCAGTTTTTTTAATTGCTAGCATTAAAACAAAATACATGTTAATGATTGTTAAACTATACATTGTTTAATTTTTTTTTTTCAACGCGAGTTTGTTTGAGACGAAGGACTTGTTTTGTTAAACAGAAAAGTTACTTAAATATATAGTATACTAACAAACCTTCCCAAAAATTTACACAGCCCATCAAGTCACACTTATTTTCTTTCAATTCCTAGCCTCGTTACTTGATAATTTCACTCAGTACTTACATTACGCTATAAAAAATAGTTAGTAAATTTGCCACACGTGCGTATAGGAGCGCTAAGAAAGTAAGTATGGTAGAATTGTTTCCCAGACATCCATGGCAGCACTCCGAAATTTTTTTATAAAGCAGTTTTATACTAAAGTTACCAGACTTGTATTGTAAGAGTTGTAAATGTTTGCATATTTACAAGGCGGAAGTATGGTAACCGTCCCATACTGCGTTTACGTTAATTACTTCCTAAACACTTTAGGAAAATTTTTTTACAGTGCTGATCTCCCGAACACTCACGAATTTTTTAACTAAACTACGAATTTCCGAAATTCGCGTCTGTCCTTCTTATTCTTTCCATGCTTGAATGTTCAGCCCTTGTTGTTTTCCAGCACTCCCGTCACTACACACTTCTTGCCTATGCCTCGCCGCTCCTCGCAGACCGCGCGTCGTTAAGTCGCTCGACTCAGCGTCACATTCCGCGCACAGGCTAAACTCCAAACAACCACTGCTGACCTAGCCACCGCTCGCTTTATCTAGACTGGGCACGAAACCATCCATGCCCGATTTTCCGCACTCCTATAAGATGCTATAAATCGGCCAAACTAGTTACTATTTTCTTCTTGTGCGCTTTACCAGAGGGTTCGCAACTTACTGGTCAGCCTGGTCAACATCACGGCGGGCAAGGAATGTGGCGGCCTCGCGTACGTGGCCCTGAAGCTGTCTTGTGACACTCTCGAGTAATCTAAGAAAAATATGTCCCACCTCGTCAGTTTCAGCAGTTAATTCGTGTAGGCTACTTTGCCAGTTATACAAATTTGCCTACTTCACCTCATGATCAAAAATTTTTATCCTAAATTGGTTGAAATAAGAGGTAAAAATTTGTTCATCTCCTGTACGACTCAAACGTTATCCAGCAAGTTTTCTATTAATAAATTGAGACGAATGTTTTTTTTGACAACACGTTATTTTACTACTATCTAGTAAATAAACACCTAAGTTTAAAAACCACTAACTTTTTAAAATATATGGACAACTTTTTATGTTTCAGGAACAATTTCTACCTGCAAAGATTCGGAACTGGTTGCGTGAACTGGTAGACTACGTATTCCAGTTGCTAACTTTTCTCGAATTATGAATAATGTCTTTTGTAGAGAATACTTCGGTAGGCCACGGAAGATATATCAACTCGGAGTTAATGCTCATAAATTATAGCTTATTGGGAAAATGTTGGCGTCCTACTTGTGCCTGAACAACGGGAAAAGAGGAAAGAGTTGAAGACCTTACAGTTGGAAACTAAGCGCCCATTTCTCGTATCTTCAAAAAAGTTTGAATCACTTCACTGAAGTTTCCCCAACCTGATACTTAATAAGATTTTCGACTTATATTTTACTTTCAGGGTATAAATATACGAAATTAAACATTATCGTTGTACGATAAGTAACAGAAAAAAAAAAGAACTTGCTCTGCAGGTTCACATGATTCAAATGTAGGGACTTCAAATTAATTATGTTTTACAAATTTTAAAGTAGTTCTGTACAGGTGCGTGACTAAAATTTTCCGAAAACATGACAATTAAATTCCATTTCCCAATTTTTCAGCTTCTACATTTTACCGACGGGGAAAACTGCCTCTTTTTAGCAGTTTGCATAAGTACACATAGGTGTAGAAACTCTGGAAATTACTTCGAGTAGAAAGGAGAACGAAAGAGTTTTCGTACTTGTAATTTAAGTAGCACAGATTAATTTATATGTTGTACTCAAAGTACGATAGTAAAGGTAGAAAATATTTTGGTCTTATTTGACTTGACGTCTGTGTGGTAGAGTATTACTAGGATTTGTCAAGTGTGGTTCAGTCTTAACTGGTTGCGGCCCGGGGGAGATATTTATCATGCTTTTCCAACTTCATTCACGAAAATATTACTACATTAAACGACTGAATTTCCTATGTAACCAAGATCAGGCTCAAGTTTATTAAAACCGAGCGAGGTGACGCAACGATGACACGTTGGACTTGCAATTGGAATTATCCTGTTTCGATTCCCGTCTCCAGCCATCCTGATTTCGGTTTTCCATTGTCTCCCGCGAAATCGCTTCAGACGAATGCTTGGCCGATTATTCTCCCAATTTCTGTCCTTGTGCAAGTTTGTTTGAACCCGCCTATAATCAGTTTTTGACGACATCTAAAGATCTAAAGCTTAGTTATAACAATTATAAAACATTTTGAAAGAAAGGCAGCCATAGTAAAAAAGGAGTACAAATAGAAAATCATATGCAGATGAGGAAAATGTCTTGCATATTTGAACATGATGATTTAAGACAGCATAAAGTTTTTAAATGCTGTACATTTATTAAAATTAATAAGATAACTGTATACACTTGAAAAAAAATCGAATTCCCAAAAAAATGGATATACCTATGTTTCTGAATGGGGTGATTTGTAGTAATTAAGAAACGCAATAGCAAGATATACTAAGGTAAAACTTAAATGCTCGAGTTTGTGATAATATAATATATAATACAGTACTTATATTTATAGGCTTTCGACAAGGTTTAAGACATGATGGAAAACTATGAAGATATTGGCCGTTTTGTTACCATTACTTGCTGGCACAGTGTTTCCGTGTGCAACACGGCATCCTCAAACGACGAGCATGCTCAGACTGAATATTCTTTGTAGCATGATTCTTGTGAATTCCGTTTACAAGCCTTCTTCGAACTCATTGGTAGAGACGTGAAAAATTTTTTTTGCCCCGAGTTAGAATTCCAGCAACTGTTAAGTTCGTGTCACTTTCGCAATTTGCCAATAACTTATTTGACACTTTGCTGTAAGTCGCTTAGGCAATAGTACATAAGCAACTAAATGCAGGCCCATATCACTGCGTCATCGAGCAGCCAGTGAGCAGATAATGTCTGCTTGAATACACACATGTTCTTGGAGGCTAGCCTACATGTCAGTGAACCCGCCAATATTTTACAGTCTCTGCTCTTTGGTTATACGTGGCATAAATGACTCAATAAGATATACAAAAACTGTAAAACACTTAAATAAGGATGCTATAAAAATAAAAGTAATAGTAATAATAATTATTAATAGTATTATACTGAGTAGTGAGTGAACTCAGGGGGCAGGTTATCACACGCCGAGAGGCAGACCTTCAACCTGAGAGCCCGTACACTGTAAAAAATAGTTTATAAAATTGCCATACGTGCGTATAGGAAAGTAGGTATGGTAGGATTGTTTCCCAGACATCCATGGTAGCACTCCTAAAATTTGTTTTACGAAACAGAAAAATGTATACTAAAGTTACCAGACTTGTATTGTAACATATGTAAAAATTTGCATATTTACAAGGCGGAAGTATAGTATTTTTTCTATACTGAGTTTAGGTTAATTACTTCCTTAAAATTTTGGGAAGTTATTCTTATAGTGTAGACATCGGTTTTTCACTGAAATATTTCAGTAAATGAAAACCTTCAATATAGCGATGGAATGCAAGGGCAAGAGTAACCCAGAAAATCCTCCAGCCAATGGAAATATCCGCCACATTTCCCACATGCGAAAAATTCGGAACCAACCCCGCCAGGGATCGAGCTCGAATTGCCTTGATGGGAGACGAGTGGTCATATATCTCGGCCGCAGTGGACCTAAGGATTATTTCATTTAGGATACATGCTTTATACAGGCTGTTCGGAAACTCACTCGAAATATTTCGGGACGTGAATCCATGTGTAAAATTGTGACAATTGTTTGACCCAAATTCTAGTCTTGCTCGACTCGTAAGAACAATATCCGCCCACGAAATTGTAGTTTTGTGTTTGTACTTTCTGCAAAGTATCGGAAACAGCTTTGAATAAAATTACGAAGTATTGAACATTGTTCAGTGTTATCGAGATCTAAAATATACGAGAAAAAAAAACAGCGTAAATAACGTCAGCCAACATTCAAAACATAGTTATACTCCCTTTACTCTCACTTTAGAGCTCGTGTAAACAAATACACGTTGGTTAAGCGATTTTAACTGGTTGTCCTACAAACACCGTGTCAGTGTACGAATCTGAAAGTAGTTCTCATTTATAAGACTTGATCACTTTATGTATAGTTCTGATGAAGTAAAATATTTTCAATTTAGCTTGCCATAGGTCTAAATGTGGATTCACAACGCCCCGACGAGCCCGACGCAACCTCCCCAACACAGCAAAATTTGAGCAGCAACCAATAAAAAGCAAGTATCAGTCCGACAAAACTACTGCCCCGACCACGGCCTTAGAAGAACAGGTCTGGACACTCGCCTGGAAACTTGACCCCCTTGTTGTTTGGCTGTAGTTCACCAAGTTACCGAGAATATTGTGTTTTATTGGCGCTGATGTTAGGGCGGTCGGACTAAACTCCGCCCACTTCCTTTCCGCTAAGATAAATAATTTATCAAAACGTATTTTTTATCAATATATGAAACACTTTCTTCGCTCACAAATTTAAGGAAAGGCTCCAGCAATCTTTATTTACTTTATAAATTCAACAATGGGAAAAAATGGACGGAGTTTGAGTCCGACCGCCCGGAAAACAGCGCCAAAAAGTACGACATTCTCGGTAACTTGACGAACTACAGCCAAACAACAAGGGGGTCAAGCAAAATACATTGTTAGA
>PNEQ01072585.1:0-23322 GCA_003012365.1 Medauroidea extradentata
CCAGCAACATGGCGGAAACACCTACTGCCAATCAGCGTGATGCAGCTGCTCTGCTAGTCGGCAGCCAGGCCAATAGGAAACATGTAGTAACATGCAGGAGCCAAACAGACACGGGGCTGGAGTCTACAGCCTCTGGCAGCCAATAAGCGGCCAAGTTCGCCTATATCAAACGAGCCGCCACGTCATTTCACGTCTGTATTACTATTTAGTCTGTGGCACTGCCCTGTTTTCGGCGCGCTGTTGCCAGAAATCCTAACATTTTCCAATAGTCCTGTGGGAAAATCATAATTTCGGAACACACTCCAAATCCAAAGTATCGCATCAACTGCCCATTCCTGCTCATAAATCACGCTCTTTCTCAAAGTCTTTCACTGTCTCTTTTTGCTCGGGTATGGAACTCTTTACCTGTTCAAGTGCGGAATTCGTCAACACTCCCGGCTTTCAAACGTGGTGCCCATAAATATATTACGAGTATACAATCATGAATCCGGAAAAAAGACAGCGCTTGTATTTCCTTGATTTTATTGTTATTATAAATTATAGTACTTCCTTACATTGTAACATCCTAAGTATACTTATGTGATCATGTTAATTACTATGTCATAAGTATGTTTGTATATCACTTGTTAATTTAAATTTTACACTTTTCTTAGGTAGTTATTTACACTAGGTGTTTTCCTAAGTTTTAATTTTGTGTAGTGCTATACAGGTACAAGTTATATTCCATTTCTTGTCGTATATTGCATTTTCGCGTCTGTTCTCTACATAACAGCAGACTCATTACAGCTATATTAATCGATAATTTTTTCTGAATTGTTTTTGTACTAACTTACTGAATGTTATATTTGTCAACATAAGTATTAGATTTATTTCTCCATAATTTTGTATGACGTATCGCATTACATAATACTGTTTTCATTTTTTTATTGTAGCGTCTTATGTGCTATCGAATTCCACACACAAATGATATTTTGTGTGCATTGTGATTAATTACTATTTGTTTACTGTTTAGTATTGTAAGATATTGTGTTGTGTATTTCTGTATTTGTATGATAACTGTTAAGTGTAAGAGAAGGCTAAATGCCTTAACTTCGCCATTTAAATAAAGGCATTCAATAAATAAATTATAGTAAATAAATTATAACTTTCATCTTAACATTTTTGTATATTGTACAGCATCGAAACGCTCATCGGGTGATATATTTGTTTCATTATTTACACCATTCTAATATGTAGGTGGAAAAATTCAAAACCAAACATTTGAACTTCGTACTGTTTTCATGCATCCTTAAATATATCACGTTATAACTTTCGAATCAAAAGCAAAAACGTATCCAGATTTTTATGGTGTGTAATTTAATACATCTGGATGCCAACGAAGAAAATTTGAAGGCAAAATTATTTTTTAGTGTACAGAAATTTTTTTTAACTTTGTGTGAGTTTTCTAACAACGCAAAACATCAAAAAGTTGGTCAGCGAGAAACATTTTTGCTACTGGAATTAGATTGGGGATGAAAGCGAGGACGTTGTTCGTAATGAGCTAAGTCTATTTTTAAAAGCAACCCCACTTCAATAGCTTTAGCCGTTCTCTTGTATAAAGCTGTGAAATATGTGGCGTATTATGTCACGCGCTCGCCACGCGCTCACTGAGTATGAGGTTTTGTCTGGAATGGTTAATAAATAAGATACCGGCTTAATTTAGTAAGTAGTTTTCTTCGTCCCTTGTCCTAAACATGTTCAGGAGTGAAATTACAGTGTCTCGCGACCAAGCGATTCGTTTGACTGATTTCGAAACAACAATTTTGTGGGTGTTATTTTTTTATCATATTTATGTGTATTGAAGGCAAAACAATAAAATAAAAAACATTGGTAGGCTACGAGAAAGAGAGCGAAATATTGTGTTCATCTTATTCCAATATTTTTTACATACTATTATTAAGGAATCTTTAGAAGAAACAGGATGTTCGAAACGAACCATATACGCTCATAGGAAGCAACAACAGCAACACAGTACGTCAAACTAACATTCAGAATTGAAACCACAAAGGAAAGTCAAACAATTATAATTCCCATAAACAAATTTAAGGCCATGATCCCTCGTTTCTACTACTTGTATAGTTTTTTTTAAATTCTAAACTACAGCAAATATAAAAATTAAACTGCAACCAAGTTTGTTTGCAAGGTTTTACTACTTCGTCTAATTTTTTTTAATGATAAAATAATTTACCTGTTTTCGGTTAGTTATTTGACGTCCAAAAATTTCGTCAATAATATAATTAGCTTCAACTTTATATTTTAGTCTTGAAAATAACTACATAATAAAACAAATTTAAACAGTACTGAAAAACAGATTGTTTGATATCTGCTTTCGTTTAGGCCTAAAAGATAATTATCACAAAAGTAGTGGAAACTTTGTTTTATAACTTCTCCCACCCCCCACCCCCCACTTTAAATGTATTCTTAGCATACTATACAAGTAAAAAAACAGACATATTTTCTAGTTTCCAAACGACATTGGTTTTGAATGATCAATTTCATAATAACTTAATCAACATTCCCCAACCATATTTTTTCTTCAGACAGAGACGTTATTTAATGGAAGAAATCTTTTGTTTTGTTAGCATAAAATAAAATAATTAAAATGCATGTGATAATAATTGCATCTGTATAAAGTACCTGTTATTATTCATCTAGTGAATTTGTATTAGTTGAGTGTGTGAATTGTTTCTTATTTCAAAGTAATATAAAGTGTGATTAATAGCATATTTTAAGCGCGGTGTTATACAAATTGTAATATAAACTACAAAAATACAAAATATAATATTTTAAAACTCAAAATTATGAAGTAGTACATCTCCCGAACTTCGTATCGCGGTTGCGATCTGGCAACAGCGCGCGCCGTAAGCCCTGTATACGTACTTTAATCTAAGGTTGGGACGTTATTTTATGTAGTGGGAGGCGTGATGCGCGTATTTGTGCCGTCTTTACCGCTTCCGCACTTCTAGGCCTCGAACATGCGAAATATGTTCACCCAGGTGGGCACATTGACGGGCGCTGCATAGAATGAGCCGGGATGTGAAATAAGTAGGGCCACGAACTTTCGAGAAAATAGCTTTGCCACGGTTTGTTTCAGAGCCTTGTGTACACATCTGCAGTTGTGCTTCATAGAGACCGGAAAAATTCACTGGTTCACTGACCAGTAGGCTAGCCTCCCTGAATATCTGTGTATTCAGACTACAGCTGTTCGTTCGCTGGCTGCTCGCCGACATAGTGAAATCGGCGCGCATTTAGTTTATTGGCTCATCGACTTCAAGGTAACGTTAAATAAGTCAACGGTCAATTGTGCAAGTAGCACGAAATTACAGATGATTGAATTATACTTGTACCTGAAAGAAAACGCGAATTTTATTTATTTATTTTGTTATTTTTGCGTCTTTCAGGCGCAGTTAAGGCATATTTGCCTTGTCTTCCACTGGACCCATTACATCTGTTTACTGTTTTTAGAAACGTAACCATACATTAAAAATTAAAATTATTAAAATACATATACGCTTAAAACTAATGAGAACAAAACAGCACAAGTTATCGCAACATACAATACACAATATGTCTGAAATAGTGAAGGTTATAACTGAACAGGTTAACTGACAAGTAAGAAAGGATTCCATACGGTAAGAAGTTCTGGGACAGATGAGAAGGAGGTGAATGACGGGATCACATTCACACACGCACACAAACATACATTAAATGACACAAATATATTCTCTCTAACACATTCACTCGTACATACACAGACACACGTACATGTATACAATTGAACTCAGTTTACGAAATACTAACCCTGCGCAAACAAGCTCGCTGGGGCGAGTAAGATAGTATTCATTAATTACCTCCTTAAAGGTACAAAAACTTTTTATATTCCTGTGTTCCAATTTCAAACTGTTCCAAGACTTTGACGCAGCAGTAGTGGCGGATTGAGAGTAAAATTTAGTTTTATGTAGATGTATTATTAATCTATTGTCTGCTTTGGAGCGTGTGTCGATCATTTTGGGAAGCAAAACGTTTATGTATAGGTAGCCAGGTGTCAAAGTGTTCAATGTTTTATGCAACAAGAACAGAGCGTGAGTGTTTCGTCTTTCCGCTAACTTAAGCCATGACAGCTTTCTGAGGTAGGGAATTACACTGTCACGAGTTTTTAAGTTAAATATATATATATCTGATACATGTATTGTGGAGGTTTTGAAGTCGTGCCGCCTGACGTTCGCTGTGCTGGTTGTAAACCACGTCACAGTACAGTCAATAGTGGACATTATGAGGCTGCGGACTAGTTTGGCTTTTAATTTGGATGACATCAGTCTTTTGAAACGCCTTAAACTATGCAGTGAGTAATCTACACAAGTTAGTAATATGAACATTCCACGACAGGTTTTCGTCAATTATTACGTCCAAGCTTTTTACATATTTTGTAAGAGCAATTTTAGTACCGTTGAAGACTACATCAGGAAAATCAATTTGATTAACAGCGAATAGAAGGCGAGGAGAAGCAATGAGGATGCATTGGGTCCTGACAGGGTTTACATTAAGGCAATTACGAATATGCTACTTCTGAATTTCTGCAAGATCATTATTCATATGACCGACTGCTGTCTTATTTTCACTCCCATCGAAGTGTATGCAAATGTGTAGGTCATCCGCATAGAGGTGATGGTTGGAGAAAGATAGGCTTTTATCAATGTCATTTATAAACAGAATAGGAGGGGGCCACGAACAGATCCTTGCGGGACACCAGTTTTTATTAGACGCCACTGAGATTGTTGGCCATTCGATATAACGCATTAGCTTCGATCATTGAGATACGATTCGAACCATTTACATACATCAGGTGAGAAATAATAAATTTGGTTCAACTTTGCAAGCAAGATATCATGTTCGACAGAATCGAAGGCGTTGCTAAAGTCTACTAGGCACAAAAGCGTTAATTTTCGGTCCTTATTATCAGTTATATCGATTAAAGCAGTGCTAGTACCATGTAGAGGACGAAAACCAGATTGGTATTTGTCTAACATGTTAAATTTATTAATGTACGTAAATATTTGACGGTTTACTAGCTACATGTTCAACTATCTTTGAGAACACTAATAGGCCGGAAGTCTTTTTTGGCGATTGGATGAGAGGTTGTATCCCTATTGATTGTATGTGTTAACTCTCACGAGTCTTGCTGTTCTACCCACAAATCATAGACGTGTGCGGTGTAGCAGTAACCGTATTGTGATTGGCGCAGTCAAATGAGAAACGTCACTTCACAGAGACCTGTTGCCAATAACCACGAAGCACAGCTGCAGATGTGCACATAAGCACTGAAACAAACTGGGGCATAATTCTTTTCGCGAAAAGTTCATGACCCTAGGGAGTTCATGTTAATTCAATTTGATGGGTCTCAGTATCAGTCGAATCTGCATTCAGAGCCTATTCCACCACTGAATTTTTGTTCATCTTTGTGATGCCCAGATTTGACTACTTTGTTCTTGATGTTGTTGCATTTTTTATAATATAAATAGCACTAAAAACATAATTTCATTTTTTCCCTATATATTAATTTTGTAGCATTATTCATTGCTTTCCGATGTAGAAAATTGTTTCCATCCAATAGCAATATCTTCAAACATGACTAAGAATTGCCGATTACACAGGATCCTATTTACGCTAGTTTCGCGAATATAATTTTTTTAACACTTAAACAGAGCAAGTAGTACAATCCTCACACATTATTTCTGCAATGAAACATATTTATTTCAAATAAAAAATAACTTTTTAAAATATATTTATTTAAAAAAAATTTTTACCAAAATTATAAGAATTATTATTTTTGCTTAAATACGCCATAAATTTATATTAAAACCCAGTTTTAACACATCCACTTGATAGTTTTACTACTTCCTCTTTTGATTCAAACAATCATATTATTCGCAAAAACAGCGTAAATAATTAGTACTACTCATTAAGAATATTTTATTATATTTTGCTAGTTCAGCATTTAGCAAGATTAGCGAACTACCTTAAATATTATTAGTCCCTATGCATACTATAACTGAATAGCATAATTACGAAACACGTAAAATATGTATAAATAATAACATACCGGCTTTCACTCGCCTTTAAGTGAAAACCATGTAACACTTAACAATTATGTATTTTAAAATACATACAGAATAGTAAACTGTTATGGTCCTAAAAATTAATATTTTTGATACAAAAATTAATTTTTCTGCATTACAGTCTTACTTCGTTTCATGTCTATTTTGTAATAATTTGTGTTTCTCATTTATTTTTGTACATATAGGCATGATAGAATATGTATGATAGGTAGAAATAGTGGTTTATAGCGGGGAAAATGGACTGTCCTCTAGGCTTTAATTTAACGTGTTTATAGATAGGCGAGTGTCCAGACCTGTTCTTCTACGACCGTGGTCAGTGCTAACTCTGGTGTACTACTACTTTACACTTGTGATTTCTCTGTGAACATCTAAACCAACCGTCTTGCAATCGTATAAAGAGCAGGATCCTGCACTGTTTTGCAAAATACGTTGGCACGAAATATTCTCGTGATTTTCCAGTATCACTAACAGCAAACATTAACAAAATCGTTCCATTATTTTTAATTTGGCTCGGAGAAAATTAGTTTCATTAATTTGGCTAGTAGAACTGCTGAATTTAATTTTTTTAATGCCTGTAATGAACTCCCAGAAATTAAAACAATATTTCCGGGTAAATCATATTCTAGGCCACTTCACGTTCTAGAGTATAAAATTAATCGAGAAGAAAAGTTGTACAAATTTGATCGTAACTTTGACATGTACGCAGAAGTATCAAGACAACATAATTTAAGACGAATTGGGAAATAGTTTCGTACCAACTTGTTTAAATGATGCACGTGCACATCTGCAGCGCTGCTCCATAGTCAGCAATTCGGCTCGCTGCAAAATTTTAATTGTTTAAATAATTTCTACATTTGTACGTGATATGGTTTGTTTTATAGATAAATACATTGAGACAATTTTTCGTAGTAATGAACATTTTCTATCCTTCACAGTGTTTGTATAGTGACATATTAAAGCCCAAATTTGCGTAAAATGGTTTAATGCAAGAAAGGAAAACCAGCTGACTTATAGAAACGGAATAATTCATAGTGAAGACCAGTATCACGAGCTACATTAAGACATGTATAAGATTGCATTGAATATAGTTTGTATTTAAAAAAAACTGTTGAATTTAAATAAAACATTTTTGTTTTATGTAATTTTTAAAAATACAAAAAAAAATGTCAATGCAAATTTTTATGCATGTCTTGACGTAGCCCGTGTTACTATTATTCAATGTAAATTGTTTCATTTCTATAAGTCGGTTGATTGTTGTTTCTTGCACAAAACTGTTGTATGCAAATTTTAACTTTATCATACCACTGTACAAAAACTATGAAAACTGGGAAATTTTCATTACTGTAAAAATAGTCATAATGTATGTCTACAAACCATATCTCATACAAATATAAAAAATATTAAAACAGTTCAAATTCGGCGTGAACCCCCGCCTTAACTATAAGTGTCTTGCAGTTCTACCCGCCAATAACAGACGTGTGGTGTCGCAGTAACCTTATTCTCATTGGCACACTCAATTGTGCGACGCCTCTGCACAAAGACACACAGCCAATAACCATGAAGCAAAGCTGCAGACGTGTGTGCAAGGCACTGAAACAAACTGCTGCAAAATTATTTTCACCACAAACCACTGGCTCTAGAGGTAAAGTTACGCTAAAAACTTGAAATTAATTCTCTAGGTTTTTGGGAGTGGAAAAAACACCTTAATAAAGTATAATTTTCCAGATACGTCCGCATAGCGTTATTTCTTGCGTCCTATTTAAGTGCACACAATTCTGTGGCTGATATTGTGACCCAAAAATTTGTCTCTGGAAAAAATTGTAAAAATGTATTTGGTAAGATTGCAATTTTTTTTATATTGGCTTGGATTTACCGACCTATATTTATGTATAGTGTCCTAGTAAGCGGATGTCTTCGAGAGTCTTGTTATGAGTGGATTGCTCAAACGCGAAAGGGTCGTTTCTTAGCGTCTAGCAAAAAAGAATAACATGTTTCGTAGGTAACCTTGTGGAAATGCCTCGTTTCGTGGCTAGAAGTGCTCGAGGCTGACATTTTTTAATGTGTTACGTGTCCAGACTAAGTATTTCCGGATTTGTTCCTCAGAAATATTTCCCTCGTGCAGCGTTACATTATTAGCATTAGTCATATTTTGAATACGGTGCGCAGGAAATTCTAAGAAATCTTTGTGTCCAAACGAATAGAAACGCTCATTAAGATAAAATTACTTTTCTCTATACCATTTGCATTTCTTAGAAGTCTGTACTATTTCCAGTCATTCTGTAAGACGCTAGTCAATTTTGCAGCTGCCAGTGAGAATTCATAGACATTTGAGGCTGATATTCATAGTCGATTTGCTCAGAGAATGCGTGACGCGTCCAGTGCGCATCTTTCCCGCTTAAAAACAGGATTCTTGAACGCAATTTGCGTCTTGAATACGGATGCGTTGACTCGCAAAGTTACGAGAGGCATGGACCTATCCTATCCTCTTCGCAAACATTACCTATTCTCAACCTGTTCGTAACTTGGCAAAATGGCTTATAATTTTCTTCAACAATTTCGATGATAGTGCACGAGCGGCATTTTGAGGCGGGATTGATGTATTCGGCGAACGATTCAACGAACATAGTTCTTCAGTGGCGCAAATAAGATAAAGTGTAAAATGTAAAATACTTTGGAACAAAAATGACAATATGTTATTAGAGAATATAAAAGTACATTATTATTAGTTCTGTGACTAACGTATAGAATGCGTTATCGTTTTTCGTTTAAAGCACAATCCGTTAATCTTAAAAATATATATGTTATTTTACTGTATGTACAAAAGCGTTTTTATTGATGTTAAACATTATATTTAATATTAAATTGTAGCTGTTGTACACAGTGCACTTTTAATATTTCAGCTACTCACAATTATTTTTCAATGTTTTATCTCCAAAAAGTCTATATTATTAACTTTCTTCGTAGCAGTTAATTACGTTTTACATGATATTTCAAAATAAATACAACGCATGATTTCTCATTCGAAACACTTGGCCACCATTTTATTTGTTCTGGTCGAAGAAGAGCTCTCTCAACCGAGCTTTCGTCCAAAGATCTGCAAAATGATTTGAATGTTGTTTGCGGGCTGTTCCCCTCTCAAGCAACACTTGAGCGAGTGGAGTTTGTGGGTTGTTTACGGGCCGCAAATGAAAATGTTTAAGAATATCACCCTGAGACAAAATTTTGCTTTGCGATTGATATTTGCACAAAAGGAAATTAATGTTTGGTAAATAATCCATCGCTCAGTGTGGCCATGTAATCTTTGTATACACAAAAAAAATATTTTATAGTTCATCTTGTGATATTAGTATGCGTGTGAGATTTGTTTCTAAGATCTGACCCACCAAACAATTTTTCTGTCGTCTAAATATGAAAGAAATAATATTTCGGCTAAAATTGAAACATATTTTTCTAAAGTTTGAAGAAAAATCGTAAACACATTCTTTTCTAAGTTATATTAAAAATTTTTAAGGTCTTAAATTAAAGCATTGTTTTTAAAAATTAGATGACGAAAACTTGTTTTGAACGCATTATTAGGCTAGCCGTTTAGTGTCAGTTCCCTACGTTTGCCGTTCACCTTGTAATATCGAAGTTAATTAAACATCTTGTATTTGATAATAAATGACGTATTATAAAATTGCATAGTGTGGAAATTATGTGAAACAAAATGACTCGGTTGTGAAGCTTATGTGAATAACACAGATGACACAAACAGTGACTCTACTGATTTCGCTACTTAAAAAGTCAGTATATTTTGCATGTTTGACTAAATACAACTTATAACTGGTAGCTTAACTTCTACGCGAGGATCTTGGAGAAGTTCAGGTAAAAATTAATTCTCACGAGTTTGATTTTTCCATTATCGTTTTGCCACACTATGGCTGGTTGTTGTATTGAAGATGGGCATATTTCGAAACACTGTAAATGGCCAAGCTTATATTTTGCAAGCCTGTTGAACAAACGTTTGTTTCTCAATTGATTTAGTTTTTACACTGCCAATTTCATACTGCGTTATTTGTAAAACTTAGCAGTTCAACTAACGTCTGATTACGTTTAAAAATAGCCTTCAAAAAACGAAATCCCCAACAAACATTTTCTTCCGGTGATGTAATTTCGAAATAGTATTGGATTCAGAAATTGTATTTACTGTCAGTCGTGAGTTTTATTAATATTTTTTTCGAGGAATTTAATACGGCTTCATCCGTACGTTTTATTAGAATAACTTTTATTCTACAGAACTGCTTGGTTATCTGATAACTGTGAAAACGTCAAGAAATTATAATAAACAGCTGAGATCAGTTTGCTGGTGAAATACGAGGCCAAACAATCGGCCTTATTTTCAACAGTCGTGTACTGTAACATGTGCTTTATTTTAATAATGTTTTTGTCCTTGAAGGTTATTTTATTTTAATTGGAAGCCAAAATAATTTTGTTTGCACATTTTATTTTATTTAGATTGTTTCAAATGTAATATTAGACTATTTAATCCTATTCTACGGAATTATAAATGTTTGCCAGTCCAGAAGTTTTAATTTGTCTGTGCACATCTGTACTCTATGATAAGTTGGTTAGATACATAGCGGAATGCAACGCTGACTGGAAAATTTGAAAATGAACTAAAGTAAAAATTAAACAAAGCTACAGTAATTATAATTATATACCTAGTTATCCCCTTAGATTTTCTTGTTATTCTAACTGGCTGGAATTGTAAAATTTATTATAATGTGGATTGTGTATTACAAGGCTTCTTACCTCTGTGAAATAATGTATGGTACAGGTTACTTTTGTCTTATCCTACAGACTTTCTTAAATGTGAAAAAAAATTGGTCTCCTTAAGATTTCAAGAACATGCAGTAATTTTTTGTTTACTGTTTTTAATAGTATCATTTTTGTGTATAATAGCAAGGAGAGAAAAAAAATTTAATGGTTTTCAAATTACGACGAATGACATTTTACAAAACTATGATTAATTTGTTAGCAATTCAGTTGTAGCAGTTAGAAAAACGGTCGACAGACAAGAAGAAATTCTATCTTCTATTGTTTTTTTTTCTTTCTTTCTTTCAAAATACAGCAAGTACTTGCGTAACGGTGTGTTGTGTTCCAGTAAACCACAACTTAGATTCTCAGGCACCCCAAAATACCTTCAATTTTTATTTGTCCTTGTACTACAATTTTTGGTTACTTCAACGAAAACCATGCAAGCACACAAACAATATTTACATTTTGACAGTATAAATTTTGAGATTTACGGAGAAAAAGTCCTGTTAATACATCCAAAAAGCAGGCGGATAGTCTGCTCAGAAAGGAGGCAATTGTTATTTTTCACGTTCGAGGCACGGAAACGGAGATAGCTATACGTCGAATATAGCCTACACATTTGTCAAACACCTCATCTCTAGGCGCGGAGTACTAAACTAGCGCCTAATGTTTTCGTAGAAACCGTTTAGCAATGGGGATTTCAAACGATGACACTGTTATTTTATTTGTGGAAAGCATGAAGTAAGGTCCAATGTAGGTTTCTACGGTTTAGTCTTCCGATTACGGTTGATATTTTCTCAACTATAGTAACGTGAAATAGTTGTTTTTAGCACTTTTGAGAAACTTGGAAATCGTGTTTTTAATTAGTGGACGGTATTTTAAAAATCATAGGGACACAGTTTGAAGTGTATCTTCTTTTCGCAGATAAACTCATTGGAAACATTTGTAACAGTTATACAAGAAAAAATACTTTCCGTACCACGCTACAGAACTTCTCACCCGTCCGGTCCACCAACTCTTAATACTTGCTGCAACCACATTTCTTCAACTGACTTCTTCAGCTTGACTCTCTAATGTAACTTGGCTTGGTTCATCAAGCTGCACAGGTATGCGATGTCCCTCACTCGTACGCGACAGGCGGGGAACACGTGTGAGAAATGAATCTGATAGACCAAAAGGAGGGCGCGGCACGCACTGAAACAAAAGCTAGTCGGCAGTAAAAAACAGACGGCTCGCTGCCCGCTAGGGTCCGCACATAACCCTTACTTCCTCCATCCCTTTCCCAGACCCGCGTCTTCATCCCCTGCTGACTGACTGACTTCTCGCGGGGACAAAACATGTTTCCGTTACTACCTCCCCGGCGAGCAAAAAAACAACTAAGTCGACTGAAGCGGTCGGGGACAGCGCTTTGTACAACGTTTAATGGTGTTTGCGCAGGAGCAATTAATTAGGGCAGTTTAGCCCGGGCCAGGGGTGTGTAACAGTCACAGTTCTAGACTTGGGCCCCTAGCACCGTTACTAGTCATGGGTGTACCCAGAAAGGCAGTGGTGATAGAGGACTAAACCACCTATGAAACGTCGCCTTTTTATACACCAATAAAGTTTTACATTGTGCAACATACAATCTTTGACAAATAACGCAACAACAATAATAATGGCAACAAAATTCGTTACTACGTAAACATCAAGGAATTTCTATCATTGATTAATATTATGTGTGTGTGTAAATTAATGCTTGCCTGTCTGTCTGTAGTGTATAACGTATGCACTCATCATATACCATTCATCTGTGATTGCGATGAAACTATCGTGTTGTGCGAACGCCCGCGTAGGCTTCTGCAAAAAATGGGAGGGGGGGGGAATTGAAAAAAATGGGATAAATGGGCAGAACGGGCACCCGAAAAAATATAGTAGTGGTAGGCTAAACATTTTGTTTAGTTGTTGTGTATTCGTCCGCAAATGTTTCTGCGAAAAATCACGCATTTGGGTAGCGAGGGTTGCAAAACGGGGTAGAGGGACAAAACGGAGGGACAGAACGGAGTACCAAAATAAAAAAAACACAATGGGCATTACAACATGTTACGGGAGAACGAGTTTTTAACATTGTCTGCAAGATGACAGTAGCTTAAAATCCTATCCGAAAACTATTTCTAGGTACGCCTATATTGCTAATACAGTCACTCTAAAATAAAATAAAAAATAATAAAAACTATGGTCCGTTATAAATACCGTATTTGCTGTGTGTGATCTTGAATCCAGATACCGAGCGAGGTAGCGCAACGGTAACATGTTGGACTCGCAATCTGAGGACACGGGTTTGATCCCCGGCTCCGGCCATCCTGATTTCGGTTTTCCATAGTTTCGCGAAATCACTCCAGGCGAATGCTGGGATGGTTCCTTAACAAAAGGCCATGGCCGAATCATCTCCCAGCTCCTGTCATTGTTGCAAGTTGAGTGTCACCACCTCTAATGACCTCGCTGTCGACGAGACGTTGCCAGATTATATGACCTTACCTTGAATCCAA
This sequence comes from Medauroidea extradentata, assembly GCA_003012365.1. Taxonomy (NCBI): domain Eukaryota; kingdom Metazoa; phylum Arthropoda; class Insecta; order Phasmatodea; family Phasmatidae; genus Medauroidea; species Medauroidea extradentata. The sequence continues at coordinate 13,478 of PNEQ01072585.1, forward strand.
ATCTTTTAAATTTTATGACGAGCAAACTCGAAAAAGCAAAACAAGAATTTCCCCAGAAAAAAGTACAAATAACGCGAAAACGGCGTGCAGCATTTTAGTCGTTGGCTTCTTCCGAAGAGATTTTAAGCAGTGACCCTACTTTTTAGTTACGGAAAGTGACTAGTTAAATCCAGCGCGTGCTTCTCTATTTTTCCTTTACGACTCCGGTTGGAAGTTTTTTATGCCATAGCAGTCTTAAGAAAAATCATTTGTAGCCATTTTAAGGTGCACCGAAATCACGTTTCTGAGCACGATACCTAGAAACAAAACCAGTGGATCATAGTTTTAAATGTGTTTATTTTTCGTAGGTAAAGATATCGAACACATGTTGAGTAGTATTTCTTGAAAAAAATTAAAACTCTTTCTCCTAACAGTTGCAGCAATGTTCATGCGCCAGCTAAATGTATTTATTGCCTGTTGTATGGCCTGGCAGGGCTGCGCGTGTCACCCCTGGGCTGGAAACAGTGACCCTTTCTTGAAGGGACAGAGCGCAGACTGGCCATTTGTCACGCCCTTTCATCGGCCGGGGGCCAGCGCAAACATGGCGCGGCCATCATTTGCATACGGCGCGGCTGGCAGCTGGGCCTCCGCGCATGCGTCCTCGCTACTCTATACGGCCCATTCACGGTCAAGCCAGCGTTTGTTTCAGTCTCTTCCTGCATGCAATATAACTGGAGAATATAGTTTACCCATAAGATTGACTTTCATGGGTAGGTAAAGGTATAACATCGATACATTAACAAAATATGTAATTAGAGTGTTCATTAGTCAGCTGTGTATTTTAAAACTTACTAATCTTATTAAATTATTCAATATCTTGACTTAACACCTTATTTATTCTGACTGACGTGACAAGTTTATACAAGCCTGTGGTGAGATGATAAAAATTTTCTGCACTCGGATCACGGTGATTCTATCACTAGAAACCCGAAAAATTCGTGAGTCCTTTCGGGCGCTAGATATTTCAAATAACTATAACGTTAGCCCTTGGACTACATGACAGCCTCTAGAGGGCGCTGTGCCAATAATAAAGAAGCAACTAAATGCATGCTTTGGTCTGACTGCCAGCAAGCAGCCAATGAACAACTACTTGCTGCTTGAGTATAGAGATAGAGGCTAGCCTACAGTTTATTTATTTATACACGAAGTGTTCGCCAACTGGCCGGTTTACAACAGATCAACAACAAAAATTACTTACAGTTGATGTTATATTACTAAACTTAAACCTATAAATTATTTAAACTTATTACAGTTTAGTTACATAAGGTAACAGTTATTTATGTTTATGTTACATTTATCTTTAACGAACAAAAAAAAAACATTCTGACTGTTCAAAATTAGCCTAAACTTACAAAAAAAACTATGCTATTAATCTTACGGCATATTGACCAGAAACCAGTTTCTCTTACAAGTTGTCATTATTGAGGTTTCTTTTTGTTGCGTCAACAGAAATTGTTTAAGTTTCTTTCTGAAAATGACGTCGTTACTGTATTTTAAATCCTCCAGCAGAGAATTCCATAGACTGCAAGAGAGGTAGCTGAAATATTTTTTTAAATTTTAAGCTTATAATCGAGGAACTTGTAAATTCGTTTTGAACCTAGTTTGATATGCATGCTGTGGTTTTTGTTTATTTGTCTTTCTGAACAGATAGGATTGCACTTTCTTAGTGAGGAATACTTTTTTTGTTTTCACAAAAAGTGAAATAAGCATCTCCCCTCCATATTTAGCCAGTTTGATACATTTAAGTAGGGACTTACGTGATCTCGTATTTTCAGATTGTAGCAGAAGCGAATACAAGAATTCTGAACCTTTTAGATTCGGCGTTGGTTTTATTTTGTCAAGGCCAACGAATACCGACACAGTAGTTAAAACATGACAATATAAGGGAATCACACAACTGCAATTTCAAGTTTTGTGGTAGGATTTTTTGAATTTTTTCAATTGTTTTAGCTTCTTATAATAACCTGCTCGTATTATCTTAGAAGTGTTCTTATACCAATCCAGAGTAGAGGTGAAAACAATACCATTTCAAGCTGGAACTACTGAGCCATCAATTAAATTTGGTTGGGTGCTGTGAATTTTTTGCAGCGAATTTTTCCGATCTGTTTATTACTGATTCCCGACGGAGCATGTTTCAAGAAATTATATCAGTGAAAATCCACTGCCAATCTTGCCCTGAATGTCTGCACTTCCAATCAGAATCAGTGAAAATTACTGATTACTAGTGGTTTTGCGCTTATTAAAATTAGTGACTTTCACTTCTCAGAGTGTTAAGCTTGTGTAGACTCATTCGCAGATACCTGAGCGATGCTGCATGCTACGTATTACTTAACAGAATGGTAGTAACAAGTGGAAAGGGAAAGTCACGTAGAGGAATTATTGCCGTCGTAATACCATAATAGATAGGGACAGGTGAATTTCCGCGGAATGACTTTTGTACAAGCTTGTTTCATTGTCTTATGTGTACATCTGTAGCTCTGCAGCGCGGTCAGTGATTGAATGTTTTTAACTCTCTGCGTATTGGGGTTCTAGCTGCTAATCACAGATGAGTGTTATAGTAACCTTTACTCTTATTGGCACAGTCAAATAAGCGACGTCTCTACTCAAAGTTACGCTGCCAATAACCACTTAGCAGACCTGTAGGTGTGCACGTAAGACATTGCAACAAGTTGGTACAACATTATTTCGCGTATATTGCCAGTCCCTAACAATAGCGCGCGATAACCATGTTGAATTTGAATTCGTCTCGCAAATTACTGTACCCTTGCAAAATCTCAGTTTTATTGTTCATGCTCTTTAGGAGTGCAATATTCTCGATATATTTTATGCCAGCTTTTGAAAACGCGTTTTGCAGCATGAGTTGATTTTTAAGGGAGTTTTTATTACAGCGGTGTTGCTTAAGTTTTTAAGGAAAATTGTCATTTCACACACGTGTCCTTGCGTTCAGCAGTTTAAAAACACCAGTAGTCTATTAAACATTTCCTTGCTCGCTTCAGATGCTCCTAGATTTTTTGGAATATAATTCGGCTGACCATGTGTTGCAATACAGGCTTATACAGTTAATTCGCCATTGTGAAGCGTCCTTTCATAAGTAGAGTGACATAGCGTTTTGTAAAAATTAGTCTTAAGAAGTTTTGTTGAATATGGACCTCAGTCAGCCATTTTTTGTTTGCTGCGTGTGTTTCATCTACTCCAAAGTATAGTCCAACTGAATTTTTCTGTAAATAATTCCATGTTGATCGACACTGAGTTAAATTTATATATAACACTTATTTTATACTGTTATACAGGGTGTTTCAGAAATAATTTTAAAAACTTGGAGGATGAGGTCCTTGCACAAAACCAATAAAAAAATCAATATAAACAAAGGTCAGAAAATCCTTAGTTCTTGGATTATTAACGAAAGTTTACTTCAATGTGTTGGATAAAAAGGGGTAGATCTGTGAATTATGTTATGGATACAAGTCTGTTGATGCCCTCATTTATGTCCTCTTTACGGCGGATGTTGGGCTGGTTCCTTAACATAGGCCATGGCCGAATCTTCTCCTAGCTCCAGTCATTGTACCAAATTGTTAGACGCTGTCTCTAATGACCTCGGTGTTACGAGACGTAAAGCACACTTACTTACTTCTGAATCGTAATTGTTCGTGTATGAATTTTGGGTATTTTAAGGAACTAATAATTACATCATGTGTTGTTGTGAGTATTAGTACATTGACTTTTATAACTACAAAGTGGAAGTAAGACGCCGGCTGAACGCCTTGCGCATAGAGGCGATGAGGCAAGTGGTTAACTAGTAAGGGTCTACCTTAGAGCCCGCCAGATTTCGGTTGTTGTAGTCCAATAACACGCAAATTATATCTGTAACAGTGTGCCATTACTGTATGGGTGAAAATCCAAAGGACTGGACTATAGACACCATAGATATATTTTTGTGTTTTGATTTCACGATTCTGAGTGTCAATGCCCTAAAATGAAATTTTTGGCCATTTCCACTAATTGTTTTCTCTGTAATGACGTACGACAGGACTAAAGTAAAAACGAGTGGTGTCTACAGATAGTACAGATAAAAATTTATTCACCTTCACTGAAAAGAAATTGTGTTACCAGAACAGTTATTTACGGACATGTGTTTACGCGCAAACATTGATACAATTCCTATGTATGCTCGCAGCCAGACATGTTAAACGTGATCAGTTGCCTTAGCCAGAGGAGAAGGCAGTTAAGTACAAGCTGCGGCACTTTGTAGTACGTGTCAGCTGTCAGCAGAGCAAACATGAAGGCAAGCAGGGGATGCTGCATTGTGCTGGTGTCATGTATACAAGATGCACCGTGGAGGTGCTGGGTCATTAGCGCCGACAAGCACGGCGCAGAGGGTGGCCTGCTGGGACACGCACCAGTTATGCAAATCATCATCCGACCATTACAGCGCCGCTCACAGCCCTTATAAACATCATATCACGCTGATGTACTGCCTCATCTCCCGTCTGATGCCCCTACGAGTGCCGCTAATGTGCTACGTGACGCGTGCAGTCTTTTGTCTGACCCAGCTCTCTGGTAGACTATGTCATGTGTACGACAAAGTTTTGTCAAACATTACTTTTTGGAGATTATCTGTTTCGTGTAATCACTGAGAAATTGTACACGATGTTCGTAAATTATGGATCCCATTTCAAGAAGTCATAACTTCGGTTAAAAATGTGCTATTGCAGTGGACAACACACATCCGCGTGATTTCACCAGGTACTTCCATGTAGGCCTCATTCATAATCAAAATAACTTCCAGCCGAAAGGTAATTTTGTCCCTAATCTGTGTAGCATTTCTTATGAGATGGAAGCAACACGAAATGGATCGATCGTGCTCATTCCAACGACCAGGGAACTTGTCGAGGAACTTCCAACTCCCAATGAAGGGGTGCGCCATCTAGCTGGAAAATTACGTGTGGCTGCGTATTGTCCAGCTCACAGCTATAGTGTGGCGTACACTTCAAGTATGTCAAGGTTACCAGTTGACCGTACTATTGTCTCCTGGAAGAAGAAAGGTCCAGTTACACTCTCTTTGGAAAGAGCTCACCACACATTTAACTTGGGGTGTCACTACACATGCAGCATATGGGTTTTCTGTCCTCCATTGTATCAACAGACACTTGTCGGAGTGGATCATTTCATGCCTCCTCCCCTTGGTCACCATACCGCTCAGATATTGGTACCCGATGTCCGGGAAATGAAACGCTGGATAACAGATGTTGTCGTTTCCATCGCATAAAAAATGCTGCACAAATTTAGGGACAAAATCACCTTTCAGCTGGAAGTGCTTCGGGTTATTATGAATGGGGCCTACGTCGAAGTTGTCTAGTACCCGATGTATTCTCGTGGATGTGTTTTTTCCATTACAACAAACGGTTTCCGATAGCACCGTTGTAACCCAAGCTATGACCTCTTTAAATGGTGTCCATAATTTACGGACATCCAATATATTGATTAGGTACAGTCAACCGGAGTTACTTAGAACAGCCGGAAAACTTGTGGCATTTGTGAGGAATATTTATTTGTTATGTCGCAGACCTGAGTGTAGAAATGAGACCACCTATTTAAATGTGTTATTTTTGGTCATTCTTACTCAAACAATTGCCGTGTGGGAAATAATAATTCCAGAAAAAGTGTTCCGAGAAACCTCAGTTGGCAGTACACGACATTTAGCGTACGCAGTATTAATCTAAGCAATAGGCTTATGTTCTTAGTAGTTTTCTAGCAATAAAGCACGTAAATTTAACTCAATAAGTCAAATTATTATATCACCCCAGCTTCTAAGTGCAAGCCAATAAACTGGCGTAAAGTCTTCTCGCATGTAACTGTATGAGACATTCAGTGGTGACCCTGTCATATTTGAGATAAATGTTTGTTGTACCCACCTATTCTATCACTACTAAACTCATTTTAAACAAAACTCCAAATATACCTGCGATATCTGCTCTCGTTTGTGCATTCAAATAATTATCGTAAAACAGTATAAACAGGTGTGGGGGAGGGGGGCATGGCCTTAGCGGGATGTGACGTTTTCCCCTAACACTGTGCAGCATAAAGGAGGTGTGGTAGCTGACGACTGCTTGTCGGATGTGGTCTGAAGTTTTTCCACTAGGTTTCTCGTAGAGTTGTCAACACGCTCCCTATGCTTGAATTGTTGCCACAGGATCGCTTTCATCTGCGCAGGTAGCGTAAATATTTCTCACAGCTCGCTTTTCACTTTTTTTTCCCCGTCTGCTCCCGGGAGCTCGGAGCAGAAAGAAAATGCCTTCTAGTGACAGATGGAGTGGCTGGTTCAGCGGCGACTCCAAACTTTTGTCCGGTTGAATACAATAGCGCATTCGACCTCTGTCCTCCCTCTGTATTTACAGCAAGCGGGAAAAAGTCCAGGCCATTTACTCAGAGTTCATGCGTCTAGCGTAAATTCCTTAACTTTCAAGGAACTGGTAAAAGGTGACGTTATTGCACCATAGGCGACGCAGGCGCAGCATGTGGGTAGAGGCGTAACTATTCTGTACAGTAATTTGTGATACCCTAAACGGGGGTTACTTTGGACACGTAAGGTTTCTTCTACACATCACAATTTTTTTTCCACACATATGGTAACCCTGCATAAATATTTACTTGCGATTAAACTCCAAATAATAAATGCCCACCTGACATTTAATTAATATTTCCTCACAGTTGATAATTATGGAAAATAAAGTATAGTATAAAAGTGTTCCAAAGTCACTGTACGTGTCCAAAGTCAACTCCGCGTACGGTACTGTGATATTTGCAGGCAGACTTCTAATTTCAATTTAAAACTTGTTAAGCGATAACATGCCTTTCAATAATTTTCCAATTTTCATTTTTAACCCCCTAACAGTGAAGCCCTTTTGTCGCCCAACTGCATTGTATAAATAAGGCAAATTTTAATTATAATTATAATACAAATATAATAATATAAATATTAGCCTAATATTAATGGCAAAGTTAAGCCGCTGTCGCCTTGTTTTACATTGGACCGTAAAATATCTATGTACAACATACAATGCTTTTGTAACATTTCAACCTTAAATATAAGTCAGTACTAAAAAATATCAAGTGATATACGATACAAATTGAACATACCAATTTATGACGATGCTGAAACAAAATAACAATAAAAACCTTGCATATAATACAAAGTAAAGTAACAAGGCTCCATGCTTAATAAAAAACAAAGATTTAATGCTCGCCGGCTGTGGTGGAGAAAATCGTCTGCAATTATTACATTTTAAACAACACTTTTCCTAAACCACAGTGCAATTTACGTTCGGAAATCATTTGAAGTTCAGCAACTTTTATAAGACGAACCTGTTCGACACATAATAACTACCCGCGTTAAAACGTATTTTTATTCCAAATTATAAGTAGAAAACTGACATAAAATGTCCAGATGACCGTTTATTTTAATGAAAATTGTCTTGAGCCTTCCAGATGATTTCGTTTCATTTTGTTACTTTGCTTGGACATTAAAATCATTAGTTTGTACCAAATTAAGAAGATGTGTGCTCGATAGCATTTTTAGTGAAAAACGTAGGGCGCATTTCTTACTGTAACAAAGGCACTAGACATAATTTTTTATAATATTTATCACGTTAGATTTTGTTTCTAAGTCATGATCTTTGAACCATAAATGCTGTACATGTTAGCAGCCATTAATTCAAATTATTTAGTTTCCAATTTAAGATATTCATAATAATATTAGCCTTGCCCTATGCATTTCAAAGTTTAAAGGGAAAATTGTGGACGTACGCCACTACAGTGTTACGTCGTCCCAGAACAACAGGAATTAAACAATAAAAACAATAATGAAACGAAGTAAAATTGACTGTAGCAACCCATATACGAGTATAAGTAACAAAACCTAAAAATCCCCTCATTAAAAGAATCGCATACAGATACATCAAAGTTGTGCAAATTTACTGCACAATGTCATGCAACAACATAATTAATAACTCTTCAGCGCAGAATATAGACGAATAGAACAGATAGTTAGCCTATTATATTAAAAAAAAAATGACACTGTTTATATTGATTTAATGAATACTAGTCTTGCTGCTAAGTAAACGTTTGCGATGGAAGGTGAGAGAAGATAGATAAGTGAACTGAAGAGATTTTGGTCAGGGGTGAAATTAGGTGAGAAAAGAGCGGCACGGGAATGTAGGGGCGTGGGGGAAACAAAAAAGCCCCGAAAAAGCCGCCGATCAACGGCATCATGTGAAAATCCGGGTAGACCCCGCCGGGAATCGAATCCAGATCGACTTGATGAGAGGCGAGCACACTAACAACTTTGACAACCGCGACACTGGGAAGATACAGGATAAGGAAGGGGGTTGTATAAGGGGCGAGGGGGTAAATCGAAATATGGCCAGGTCAAGTACTGGGTGTTTTTTTTCTTTCTCGGCACATCAGCTCCGAGGGGTGGAGGGTAGTTACGCCGTATTAATGTGTCGCATCACTCAAAAATTGTACCTTTACTGCTGACTGAGTTTTTTGTACGTGTTGTCGACGAGAAACACGGAAGCAAAGTCATTCACGAGTCAGTGCGGAGGATGAAAGGCCGTCCCCTCCCTCCGTGCCGTGCGTGTTTGCGTCACTCCCTGCGGCATTGTGGGTCGATTTCCACGCGGGACCCGGGGACCTGACAGTCGCGAGTGAAGTGATAATGTGTACAGGTACGGACACACTCACACGCCGGCTGATGGATGGCTGCGAACTGTTGTCTGCTTTGTCGGCACACTTCGCTCCCTGTTGGCCAAATACTGCCGCGCCGCGACCCTCAGTGCAGCAACTACATAACTCTACCGTGAATCACCCACACCAGAGTTACAGTCTGTTCATGTTAAGATGGGGCGTCTAATCGGGCTGCCTAGCGGCATGCAGAGAGCAGAGCTTCGGCCGTTATGAGATTATTCGATAACTACTCAACACGCACAAGTGATATCTTACAAAAGAAATCATTGGCGGCATATACATACATGTTTGACATGTACTGAGTACTGCTGAAACTAGTTTAACACTAGCTGCCGCTGCATACCCATACAATGTTTGGGTACCACGTTCTGCCCATCTACTCCCAATTTGCTTTTCTGGGGTAGGCAGCGTCTTTAAGTGAACAATTTTAAAGCCCTTCAAAAATTAGTTTCCAGACATTTATGTTATTGCATCATTTATTAATGTAAATAAAGCGTGTGTCTAGACAAATGTGGTTTATAAATCTCTTTTTTTTGACGGGTGTGACGAAAATGCAATGTAATTATTAGTCGGAAGTGGCAACAAACTGCTAACTTATCTTGTCTGGCCTATATATACTTCTCTCCCGCTGGGAACCTGGTATTTATTTATTTTTTATTTATTTCGTCTTTCATTTTCTTGGCGAAGTTAAGGCTAAAATGCCTTCTCTTACACTTAACCAAATTTAAACAAATATCACATGTACAAAGGTAGCAAAAAATGAGTTAAAATCTAACTAGAAACAATAGAAAATAGTAACTAAGAATATAAAATTAAAGTAGTTAAAATAAAATAAGCTGACAGCTGCGACAAAACTTAAATGAAAACTAATCTAAATCCTGGAATATACACTAGCAGCTTACAACATACATTTTCTATAAGTTATTTAACAAACAAGAATGAGATAGTAATACAAAAGACTTGTGCAATAAAGTACATTAGAAGAAAAGTTTGCAAATATGAGACAGTACCACTAGATTCAATAATAAAATATCTTATTTTAAAATTGATTCAATAAAATG
>PNEQ01072585.1:23422-51801 GCA_003012365.1 Medauroidea extradentata
TGTTAGGTAATGCAGAAACGAAAAAGTTAGGGCCTTATTAATGTGTGGGTGATTCGAATTGATGGAATCAACGGCGAATTGTCTTGATATGCTTGGTCGTATTGCGCTTGAATGTGATTAGTGTTGCCGAATTCCGGATGTTCAAAGGTAAATTATTCCAAGCTCTTGCGACAGAAACAGTGAAGGAATTGTCATATACTTCTCTCTGCCAGGTATCTTCATCACATATATAAATCATTTCCAAGCGCCCCTAACTGTAAAGCATTGATGTGTTTACATTCAGTTCTAGTAAGCTTTCGTCAGTTCGTGTCGCGCCCGTCGCTTGAAGGGGATGGTGCGCCAAACCAATGAATTTTCACAATTTTCGGCATAACTTTTTCCCCTCGCTTGTTATCGAAAATCAAGGTTCGGCAAACCGAAAATGATACTTTTGTACAACTTATTTCATTACTACATGTTCACAGACTGTCTTATTTTTGGAGCAGTGATGGCAGATAGGAAAAAGATACATTTTTCCTATCTGCCATCAGTGAACCAAAAATGAGAAAGTCTGTGACTATGAAAGAAAGTAAAAGCCTTGACTTTCTAAGGGAAAAAAGTTATGTCGAAAATTGTGAAAATTCACTGGTTTGGCGCTCCATCCCCCTTAAGAGGGCGTGGTACATAATTCAACGCTAAAACCATTAATCTATAACTGTAGGTTTCTTGAAGACAATTTGCGAAAATTAAACAACAGCAATCCTAGAGAATAGTTTCAGCCAACGTTTTAAACTAAATTGTTTTCAGTGTTACGAACTTCTGAGGCACAATCTCTGACGCCCGAACCTCGTACATTTAACTGCGGTGCAAAAGATCACGCACCTACCATTATATGTAATGAAACGCCTGCTTTTAATTCGGCCTACACGTGTTCTATTACGTTTAAGACATCAATAAAGCAGATAGGCATTGTTCTGCACGTTGTAGACAGTTGAAATTTCTCTACTACTATAGTTCTTGTTCTATACAGTGCCTATGCGCAAGAAAAAATAACGTGCTTCATCAGGAAAGTAACTAATCAAAAATTAAGAAAAGAAATGAAGGTATAAAATTTTTATAACCTTTACGAAGGTAAAGCATTTGTAATGACGGGCCAAAAATTCACATAAATATCTATTTATGGACCTTACAGCGGAAATTGAAGAGTTTACACTGTCTTGACAAATTCAAATCCCGCTGGGCGATATCGACAAAGTTGTTAGCGCACTAGTGAAAATTGTCAACACTATTATGCCCTCGTATAGCACAGTCTGTTTTGTATAATGCCAGGAAACTTTAACCAATCTGAGGGAGCTTACTGTTTACGTTATGTGATGCCAGACGATATTAACTATAGCATATATACGGAGGAATCGACATATCAGTTTCAATTTAGAACTAAAAGTGTCGGCAGTCCTTACATATTTTAATTACGTGTACGTAAGACACATTTGCTTCTAAAAAGTAGAACTATTGGGATACCCTCCTGCTAACTACTTGCCGAAAATGTAGAGGCTCTTTAAAGCGAAGAAAGCATTTTTTAAGGCGATATCAGCAGTACAAATACAAATGCATATTTGTTGTTATTTCAGGAGTTAGGGACACGATTTTTCATTTGTACGACTTTTGAACATTAAAATTTATAAAAATTGCTGCTATCATGTTTATTAGTTTTTCAAGACAAAATTAGTATTAATTAGTTAATTAGAGATAATTAAGTTAATGAAATAACTAACTGGCATTATATTTTTTCCTAGAAAAAATTAAGCTTTATAGTAAAAATATTTTTTAAAAACAAAAGTAGGATACATTTTCGTATTATCTGCCCGTTTTTAGCTACTAAAAATACTTTCTCAAAAGCTGTAGAAATTGCCTTAAGGTCGTTGCTTACCTCAGAGCTCTGACGAGAGCAATAATAGAGCTTTACATGTTAAATTTAATTAGATAGGGCTCAGTACCTATCAAGATATTGCTTTTGGGCAGAAGCTATTTTCTTCATCGAGGCAAGGAAAATAATTGCTACATGAATAAATATACGAGAAATAATTTAGAAGTATGTGCAATCGGGTGTTTATTTATGAGTAAAACCACATATTAACTCATAGTTTTTAAGGACACTTATATAGCCTAATAGATAGATTAGCACAGTTTATTATTATTTACTAAAGGCAATGCCGTGTCGATGCAACCACTCTCTTCTGTCATTGGCCGTTCCCGTGCAGTTATCACATTCTATCTTCTTGTTGTATTCAAAATAATTCTTCCTAGACCTTCCTCTTCCTTTCTTCCCCAGCACTTTCCCTTCAAGGATGTTAATAGACGTAAGTGTGGTGTGTGACGAATGTAACCATGATAGTTGATATTAAAGGGTAGGGATGGCCCGGCTGAAAGTACTTACTAAACAGAGCTCACAGTGCAGCCAGTGGACGGGAGTTTATCGGTATGTGTAACCCCTTCCCCCTTCCTGCCCCCCGAACTACCACAAATTCCAATAAAATTTTCAAAGCTATCTATTAGTACCTGTTAAGAGGGCATAGGACATAATTCAGTGCTAAAAGCATCAGTTAAAAATGTTAGGTTTCTCGAAGCTAATTTACGAAAATTATAAAACCAGCAAACTTAGGCAATAGTATTTGCCAACTTCCGTATAAAAGCTTTTACTCTAGTAAAGTATTTCTGAACAACAATCTGTGACGTCGAAATGTTGTACATTTAATTGCGGTGGAACAGATTACGCTTAACAAATGCATCATTGTAGGCAAATGTTTGCTCATAAAGATGGCAAATATCATTATCCAAGTTTGTTGTTTTGTAGTTTTTTTCACATTATCTTTCAAAAACGTTCAGATTCCAATTAGTGTTTCTTTATCTACCATGCACTCATACAGAAATATTCCCCATTCCCTGAAAACAAGTCCCTGGCTACATCCCTGAGTTTATCGTGGCTGGTGTATACGTCACTTGTTCCCTTGTAGCGCGCTTCTATGAGGGTGTGCATGGGGAGACGTTTAACCTCGCGTCCAGTCGAGTGGAAAGGAAGTGTAGCCCCCGTATACTCGCGCCCTCGACCCTAGTACACCGTGTAACGACTCTCGTCTCCTCGCAGCTTCCTCAGGTTCCTGAGCACACCAGTCTTCAGTTTATTACTCCACTTACTACCACCGAGCAAGGTGGTGCAATCGTAGCACGCTGGACTCACATTCGAGAGAATCCGGGTTCGATCCTCGGCTCCGGCTGTCTTCATTTCGGTTTTACGTGCTTACGCGAAATCGCTTCAGGCGAATGCTTGAATGGTTCCTTAACAAAAGCTCCTCTAGCAGCTCTCGTCGCTATACCAAGTTGTGTGCCACCGTCTCTAATAACCTGGCTGTCAACAAGACGAAAACCTTGCCGTGGGCCGCTCAGAAGCGTAGCTCGGTTTTTTTCGAAGCCGGGGGGGAAAGGTTAGGGATTGGGGAAATTTTTGTTTCAATGTGCTAGACCTAGACATATGCGTACATACATACACACTCAGACACATTGATTTTGTTGTTTGGTATTATTGCAGTTATATTTCAGAACCTCAGTATTTCGGGACGGTCGGTGGAGGAAAGGGGTACATCTCGATATCTCTCCTCCCCCCCTCCGGCTCCCTTCAGATTCGCCCTCGGGGCCGATTAAATATCGCTACCGAAAGGTGCAGCGGAAAATTTGCGTCTGCGCTGCGTCGTTATTTCAAGGTACTCCGCACTATGGTTTTGGTTAATTGTGTAATTAATAATTTTTTGTTAGTTAGGAGCCACGGCGACAGTGAGTGTCCTTTCTTCGGAAAGTTTTTGTAGTAGAGATAACTAATCAAACTAAATATGTTGGTCGTACAACGTTGCAGCACTATAGGCGGTTGTAATACGTCACCTGCTGTATTAGGTAGGTTTGCTCAGTCACCAGATTGTCTGCAAACAATGTAGGTTGTGAAATTACGCTTCGTAGCTCTACTCTGATTACCATTTGAACACTTCACACTGAAATTTTACTTCCCTTGGTAATCTTGTGACTTAAGGAGGAGTATCAGAAAATTTGATTGTATTTTGAATTTTTGAACCATAACGTTTATTCAAATTGTATTGGCAAAATTTTCTCTTCGACAAAGCATAGAACAAATTCATGGTAAACTGCTTGACATTTTTTAAATTTATTTTCCGCATACCGATTACAGCACTTAACATCATGCTTGTTATATAATGGAAGACATCACACTCACATAGCAAAGCTCGTGTGTGAGTGCTACTATACAAATTATTTTCTATAGCTGCGGTAATTTATGTAAGAAAACTTGTCATGGTATTAAATGAAATTGAAAAAAAATTGAATGCTGCATGAAATTAAAAACAATGATTATTGATGGATACAGATAGTATTTAACAATTTAAAATATATATAATGTAAACATAATAACTACAGTAAACTACTACTTAAAAATTAAAGACAACTCATCATCAGTTAAATAATAATGGAATCTTTCATTAATTTGTCGCGCTTAATCATTGCAAGAGAATTAGAGGTTAACTTCCAAGACTTAGTGCTGCACAGCAAAGGTGGGTGTGTTTCAAGAGGAAGCGGTGCTAAGTAGTGACTATAATCAATATTCTGAGTTGTCGCTAGACTAGAAGGCACGGGTTTATCACGTTAGTTATGTAATAATATTATTTTGTGAACTAGGCTACTCTAATGTGTCGACATTTTTAAAACTATTTTGAAAATTGTATCAAACATCATGTGTATTAGGTGTGTGTGAACTTGTGCTTGTTAGATGTAAGAGAGGGCCTGCATGGACCTAATATTACCATATTAAATAAAACACAGATAAGTAACCAGGCTCGTTCCAGAGTCGAGGAATGAATTCTGCAGTAACAAGATATTCTTATTGGATGATTCCTGCAGGAATGTCAATGCCAGGCACTCACGGTGTATAGTTAGACCTAATACCTCTTCCCTTGAAACACAACCACACTTTGTCACAGGTGTTGCAATGCGGAATGTCCAAAATATGACATATGGCGAAATGTAGTTTTCTGAACTAAAGACAACAGGAAAACAAAAAAACAGAGAGAGAGAGTGTGTGTGTTATTTAGTCAATAGAGTACACACACAACATAAAATTCCGTAACTGTAATCGGGTAAAATAAAGCAAGGACAGCAAAATAAGAAATATAAGAAAGAAAAACCTGACACCGCCAACAAATATCACCAAGGCAGACAACACAGGATTTGAGGCCTGCTTTGGCAAAAGGACAAACAGTTGGAATATAGATATGAACCACAAAAAGATCATGACGGATGTGCGTGTGTGCAGTGGTTAGTAGTCACGGAGTGTTCTGTTGCTAACTTGAACCTTGTTGGCTTGATATCGTTGTTGTATGCTGGGTTGATGTTATGGTTGCAGGTGCATATACGGTCACACTTCATCATGAACGGCGTGTGTGTACGGTGGCGTGGCTGGATCGACCTGGAGAGGCTGGACGGTGTAGGCTGCCTCGAGTACGACGAGGAGCGAGCACAGGTCAGTGTCACATCGCACTACGTACAATCACTGTTTTGTGTGAAAACAATGTTGCAAAGCTTGTTTGAACGTTCACAATGCTCAGTCGGCAGTTGGCAGTCCGCAGTCGGCTGTCGACTGCCGAAAAATTCCAACCAATCAGGCGTGGTTGTCATAATCGAGATTTCCTTTACTTCCAAATGCAAAGAATAAGCAGTTTTTACAAACAATACAATCGTAACATGACCAATGAACTAACAGTTTTTGAAAATAACACATATAAGTAGAGTTGATGGTTAGAGAAGGTGATTTATCGCGAAAATGTTTTCTGCCAGCTTATTCTGCAAATCAGTGTAGCGTCCTGCGTCATGTATTGTTGGCCGACGGTTATGTAGCACAATCTAGTTGTTTACAGACGAATCACAGACGTCCAGTAGTAGCGCACGAGAGTTATCATTGGCCCAGTCAAATAGGGACTCTCCAGTAAGGAAATAAAAGCGTCAGAAATGAATACATTACATTGAAGCTTAGCAAACAGTCAACTTTTCCCGCGATAAATCACCTTCACTATTGATGGTATATCGCGAAAATGTTTTGTGCAACAAATCCTTGAAAACTCTTTGATTAACTGCAACACATGTGATGGGTAATGTACGTCTGACACAATGTAGCTGTCTGCAGACCAAAACAGGTATCAAAAGTTACAATGTCGGGATTCTAACTGGCTCAGTCAAATAAGGCTTCACGTACAAGTGAAAGCCAGTAATAATATAATAAGCTGAACGTGAGTTAAACCCAGCAAACATCCGAGTTTTCCCGCGATAAACCATCATCTCTACATAGGCTATAAGTTAAGATGATGGTTTATCGCGGGAAAACTTGGCTGTACCCTAGGTTGTAACTTACGTTCCGCATACTAAAATATTGCTGGCGTTCGCTTGTACATGGAACTGTTGCCCTATTTGACTGAAACAATAAGAATCTAGGTGTTGTAATATGTAATTCCGTGTTATTGGTCTGCAGACCGCTATGTTGCGTCAAAAATAAATCACCCAATCATACATGTGCAAGAAACTGCAGTCTTTTCAAGGCTATGTTGATACAAAAGATTTTCGCGATGTACCATTAACTCTAGCTATAAGTCACGGTTGTTGGTGTGTAATTGTACCTATTCGACTGCCGACTGCTCGTCTCATTGTGCACCAGGCCTTACGTTCCCAACTGTAGCTCTCTGCTTCGTGGTCAATGATAGGTTGTTTTTACCCCTCAGTGTCTTGTTTGAGAAATCCCAAGAGGAATTGTGTCAAATCACAACAAAAAAAAACATGAAATATAAAAAGTTTAAAACAAATTACATAACAAATCTAATCCCCCCCCCCCCAACCGATTTTTTTGGGGGGATGACACAGCTCTGCAATGGCATGTGTACCCAATATTTAGGGACTGGAAAATTTCGCGAATTCAATGACCTGTAGGGTAGAATCCATTGTACTATGCATGTTGAAGCCTTGACTATTTGTCGACTAGTTGCTACTTAGTGGAACAGTAGACAACAACCGAATAGACGGAGCTTGAGTATGCTTAGTACAATGGATTCTAGCCTATATAGGTCATTGAATTCGCGAAATTTTCCAGTCCCTACCAATATTTCACGGAATAATATATAGGTAGGGTAAGTGATTTTTGGTGGAAACAATTTTGCACCAGCTTGTTTCAATGTAATGTCTTATGTGCACGTCTGTGCATCTTGGGATTATACCTCCAAACCGCGGACACGTGTTTTCACGGTAACATTGTGGTTGACTCAGTTAAGCGTGAGCGATAGTCACCATCTTGAATTTTCGTATTTTGTGTCATAACTTTTCTTCTAGGTAAATTTTGGGAACTTTAACCGAACTACGGAATGTAATACATACTGATAGAATTTTTTAGACACCATAAATCTTGATTTTCCCGTTACTGTTGTTACATATCGAATTGAAGTCAGAAAATTGTTATTTCTTTCTTAACTGCAATTCGATCTGTAACAACAGTACCAGGAAATTAAGAATTATGGTGTCTAAAATTCTATATGTATATATTATATTCCGTAGTTCAGTTAAAGTTCCAAAAATTTACCTAGAAGAAAAGTTATGACACACAAGTGACACCTCTGCACAAAGACACGCTGCCAATAACCTTGAAGCGTAGCTGTAGATGTGCATGTAAGTTAGTGCAAAATTATTTTCACCCAAAATCAGTAGCTAATATATAGGCTGTTCGGGAAGTCATTCGAATTATTTCGGGAGAAGAATCCGTGCGGAAAATGGCTGCCAGCTATGTAACTTATATCTAGAGACAGGGAATTTCGCGAAAAAATTTTTGCAGCACTTTGGCTTAGTGCCTTACGTGCGCACCTGCATCCCTGCTGTGTGGTCAGTGATTGGATGCCTTAACACCCAGAGTGTGGAGGTTAAACCCGCAAATCACAGACGTGATGTGTGGCAGTTATCCGTGTACTGATTGGCACAGTCAAATGAATAACGACTCCGCACAAAAACACTCTGCCAATAGCTATGAAACTGAGCTGCAGGTGTACACGTAAGACATTGAAACAAAGTGGGGCAAAAATCTTTCCACCAAAAATTCCCGTCCCTACTTATATCCTAGCTCAACTATGAAATATTGTTTACATGCCCGTCATTCACACGTCGCCACTGGCATAATTGTGTGTGTTTTAAAAGAAACTGTACATTCTGACCATTTACTTCAAGATAACTTTTTTTAGAACAGTCTGTGTAAATAAGAACATTAACTCTGATATCAGTACTCTTGAAAGTAACTTGCAAAAAAAACTGCTGCTGGTGTGCAGGACTAGGGCGGTTTAAATAACGCAGACAGTAGAAAGTGGATTTTTTTTTGTTAAAACTAGTTATACCGAAATTCGTTTAGATAAGTCCTATAATGATAATTTGCGTGGCTGTAAAATTTGTCTATAAGCTTTGCTTATTTACCAACTATTAACTGTGAGATGTTGTTGATATTCGTATATGAAGGATATCAGAGATCACGGGAAGTTATTTCAAAATAATTCCTATCGACAGCAGTTTGTGTTAAGTGGCGAGTTCACTTAAAATGTTAATTCTTTTAATAATTTTTTATTTTTACGAGATATAGTTTGTTTTTTAGACGCACATGATGACTATTTTTACTGTAATGACAATTTTTCATTTTTCATAGTGATTGTAGAGCGGCGTGTCGAAGTCCAAATCTGCATAAAACAGTTTTATGCTAGAAAGGAAATCCAACCGATTTAGAGAAACTGAATAATTTACACTGCTGAACAATGTCTCGGACAACACCGAGACATGTACAAAAATCGTAGTGAATATTATTGGTTAAGTTTAAAACATTTCAGAAAATTGACAAATTTTTACTTTGAAAATACAAAAAAATCAATGCGATTTTTATACATACCTTGACGTAGCCCGTGACATTGTTTTTCAGTGTGAATTATTTCATTTCTCTAAGTCAGTTGGTTGTCCTCTCTAACATAGAACCGTTCATATTTGGACATCGACATGCCACTATACAAAAACTATGAAAGCTTAAAAATGTTCATTTCTGTACAAAACAGTCACAATGTATGTTTTCTAAACAAACCATATAACGAACAAATATAAAAATAATCAATTTTTTTTGTGAGCTCCTTCCTTAAGTGCACCGTCTACAACAATTTTCATCACCGTGTTTTTATTTTTATATTTGTACCATTTTTTTTTCGGATACAAAATGTGACTAAATTCTGCTCGTATTAATTGGTTTTATCTCACATAGTTTTTGCGTAAAGGCTCGTTAAAGTGAATATTTGCAGGTTTCCCTTTTAAGGACGACACTTAAACCAACTCACATACTAAACTGAAAAAATTCACAGTGAATAACGATGCTGTAGGCTACAAGTTCAGCTATGTTAAACCACACTATAAAATATTTTTGTATTCAATATATATATATATATATATATATATATATATATAATTTTTTAAAATTGTTATTTTAAGTTTTAGCATTTTTATTTAAATAAACAAAGTTTTTATTCTTTGTTTTTATGTAGGCCTACGTGACATTGTAGCCTGCGAAGTCTTTATCCACTGTGAATTTTTTTCAGTTTGGTTTGTCAGTTGGTTTTAGTGTAGTCCTTAAATCGGGAACATGCATATTTTGACTTTATTAAGTCGTTACGCGAAAACTACGAGAGATAAAAAATTTTCATTAGAGAAAAAATTGGTCACATTTTGTGTCTAAACCAAGGAAAAAAAATATCTGATAAAAATAAAAACACGGTGGTGAAAATTGCTGTAGACAGCGCCCTTAAACAGTGAAGAAGCAGTAGAGTGGTATAGCAGAGGACTGGACGTGTTTGTACTCGGGTGTGTGCAGATGGAAGACTCCTTGCTGAGGGACCAGATAGAGAGATACAACCAGAGACTGCGAGACTTCGAGGAGAAGCAGAGAGCATATCGTCAACACCAGGAGAGGCCCGGAGATCAGGACTTGGAGGTGCGTGCACTACTTTCATTAGCAGACTATATCTGTATGATCTTGGAACAAGTGTGTACGTGACAACAAATGTGTTTCCTTGTTAGATATACGCCACTGCTAGTTAGTTTATCCAACGATGAAGTACTACAGCTCGAGACTATTTATTGTGACTAACTTTCACCTTGTTCGAGGAAATTAAAGACTACAAATGTTACAACGTGCTAACAGTGATGTCGCTAATTGATAGGTGGTAGGTATCCCTTAAGGCGGCCGCCCACCACGCGCTTCAAATGCGTTGCAGTGTGTTTCTAAATAGATATTTTATACGAAACTCTTCCGCACGTGTGTCCATTGTGCCAACGTGCGAAAATAAAACACACTTCATATAAGGTCGGAACCTCGTTGTCAAGACACTATGCTCACTAAAAACCTGTTTCTAAGCCCTCCAACATGGCTAAAAATGGCCTTTGCAGACTGCCGTACTTCAAAATATACTATCCGGGTGTATGTGAAACTCAGATTGCGACCTGTACTGACCTTAGTTGCAGACATTCTACCAATAAAATTATATGGTCGCCGCTTAGTGTCCCATAGTAAAAATGGTTCGGCGGGAACCTTGCACGCTATATTAGAGCTTTGCTCGATGAGGCGATGTGGCATTTGATGAGCGTTTCAAGGTCGCCCTTATGTCTCCGTCATTTCTGGCCCTCTAACGCGCGGGAAGACGGTGCCCTTAAGGCCATTATCCCTCGTTTATACTGATGTAATGAGAGTTATTTTTTAAGCCTAGACGATACCAGGAGTCAAATCGTCTACAAGTTTTGTTAAAAATACTTTCGCAATGTTGATTGTTTTTAATGACACAAGATGTAACCTGTGAAGTTTTCCAGGCTTATGTTGGCTAGGTGACTAGCGAGAATGTCAGAGAGACGTGTCCTATCGCTCTATATATCCTCCCTGCATTGAAGAAGAGTTGAGTAACGTGTTCTCACAGCCTACGGCGGAGTAGATAATAATTGTTTGTGTGTCGTCGGAGTCGATGAGACACAGAAATCAAGAAGGCCGGAGTCGGTAATCGAACTCTGGTCCTCCCGAATGCAAGTACAACGTGCCACCGTAATGCCACCTCGTCTCCCTCTGTAGACACCACAATTTCTCGCATGCCGACTCCGACGACGCACTGCCCCGTTTGACAGACCCAATAATAAATCTGCTATTATTTCACTAGTAAATGTCTCTGGTTGGTCTGTTATAAACTGAGACGTGCCAGGAACAGTTTAACCAATGATACATTTTAAATCAAGCTACAACATTTTCAGTAGTATGTTGACATAAAACACTTCCGCAATATTTCACCATACCTACAAACTGGAAATTCGCAAAAATATTTACAGTTAAGATAGTCTCCAGTAAACGTTAGTATCTTTGTCCTACTATTACTGGATGTTCAATTTGGGACAAACCACACATGTTCTGAGTTAAATCTGTACAGTTCACACTGGGCCTGCTGAACAGAGATATAGTGCTTCAAATAAACGATTTTTGCCCCAGTTTGTTTCAGTGTTTCACGTGCACGTCAGAAGCTCTACTTCATGATTACTGGCAGCGTGTCTTTGTCCATGCACGTCTCTCATTTGACTGCACCAATTAGAATAAGATGATTGTGACTTTGTATGTCTGTAATTTGCCAAGGCAAGTGAGAGTAAAATACTCCAATCACAGACAATGTTGCAGAGCTGCAGATGAGCACATAACACATTGAAACCGAATGCTGCAAAAATCTTTTCACCATAAAATCGTGGCTCTAACGATAACCAATATCGACACAAAACCTCCAGTTCTATACGAGCCTATTAGTCAACTTTTCCCCGCGATGTTCCATTGTCTCTATGTATGCTTCCTGTCAAAAATGTTGATTAGGACCACTGGTTTTTTTGGCGAAAAAATAATATGGCATCACCAGCTTGTTGTATTGCCTTATGTGCGTGTCTGCAGCTCCGAGATTCATGATCAGTGATTGCGTGTTTTTTAACTCTCAACTGCTCGGGGTTCCACCCGCAAATCACAGACGTGTGGTTGCAGTAACTTTTTTTTAATTTCACAGTTGAATGAGCGAAGCCTCTGCTTAAGTACACTGGTAATAATCAAGAATTATAGTTGCAGATGTGTACGTAAGACATTGAAACAAAGTGGTGCAGAATTCTTTTCACTAAAAATCAGCGGCCCTGATGTTGGTATTTTCACTTAATCCTGAAGTTACGGAGAGAAAATTATAAATTCCTCTTATAGGATAGTTGACTTGTGTAATAACCGAATCATATGTTTAGGGACCGAAAAAATTCGTGGGTTCGCTGTCCTGTTGGCTAGCCTTCAAGAATATCTGAGTATTCAAGCATACCGTAGCTTTTCACTAACTGCTCGCTTCCACCGTGAAATTGACGTGCGTTTACTAGTTACATATTTATTATTGGCTCAGCGGCTTTCAGAAGTCTTTCACACAAGTCAAGGACCAATTGCGAAAGTGACATGAACGTACAGTTGCTGGAATTCTAGCTTGTGCCAGAAAGAAATCGCGAATTGTTCAGGTCCCTACAGTAGTTTATATCGTGTAGACAGCTTTCCCACGTCGGCGCAGTATGCATTATGAGCGGCAGGGGCATAGTAGCGAGGACGTACAAACACAGACTCCCTGCTCGTTAAGCGCACAATACAGCACGGGCAAACACTCTAGGAGTGCGCGACCCATTATGGGCCTAGCTTTGTCTCGCCCATTACTCGCTCCAATTAGTGCGTGTGGGAACTAGGGCCAGGAGCGCGGGAGGTTGCGTCGCCCCGCGTAATGCTCGTAATCCCGGCCAGAGCAAATAGTGATTGTCGCCGCGGGGGTGTTGACACAGGACCTCTGCCCCCCTCCCAACCTCTTCCCAACTAACCTTCCTCCCTTAGTTCTGCTACCCTGGGGCGCTACAGCTCCACCCTCCCGCCGTTAAAAACTTGCAGATACAATAATTCCTGAGGATCATTGTGAAGAGAGCAGGGATTTATGATTCCCCCACCCCCACACCCTTCATACTCTTCAAGCTGTTGCGCGCTCTTCAGTGGCGACTACGTTTGTATTGCTGCGTCACTACTGCGTACACAGCTACGTGAGTACACGTATGGGTTGGCTATATGTGGATGTGTTTGATGTTTACCGAGTATTTCTATGCGTGCAGTGGCTACTGCTAGTGATAATATTTAATTGTAATAAAGGGCTAATTGTCTCTCACGACAAAGATCGCAAGCATCGATTTTTATGTGGATTCCATTTTCTAATTAATTAAAGGGCCAGTTTTATAGACAATGCTTTCAAACTAAATGCTCTGCGTAAAATGGCTGAAGAAAATATGGCGAGTTAAAAAAAAATTACTTATACTTTTTTTTGTGAAGCACATATATTTAAACATTCATTTTGCATGTTAAGTATTATACATGTAACAAATCTAAGAAAGTAGTGTTTTCCTTAGATTCCACGTGCTATAGTACTTACTGCAAAGAGCATATATTGTTTAATTTGATCCACTGAACAGTAATTAATATTTAACATTATTCCCCATGTTAACTTCATATTACTGTTAGATGGGTACGCTAATAAGTCCTTTAGGAACATCCTAAATTCTAGTCAAGATCAAAACACATGAGTGACGCTGACAAACGTGAAGCTTTGCTGTTTCTTTACAATCCATATTTGTTAAATTACACGTTTATTCAGGCGAAATTGTTTTTTATAAGAACTGGTTACGATCTTATATTCCGTTTGAGTATTGCAAGAATGTACTGAATTTTTCATGTGATTCCAAAAATTATTTACGAGGAAACTATTTTAACTGACTTACACCTCTATAAATGTAAGCCCCTCAATTCATTAATTGTTCGTCTTCCGGGTAGTGATCTCGTCTGCAGAGGGCCGGGTGGTTAAATATCACTACATCATGTTTACATCAACGTCTATTTGGAAAACTGGTCTTCTCTTGTTTGTACCTCTAGTCTAGTCGCAGATATAATTAAGTACATCCAAGCGTTCATATTACTACTCATGTGTGAACAAACATGCGCGTCTAGGTATTTGCTAGGCGCTAGTTTCCAGCCATTTTACAACCTCTTTGTATCCATCACGTTATCTCTCGCACCTCTGTGTGGTAGTAGTTAATTCCACTACAACGCGGGTGCAAATGTTGCGTTGCTCAGATAATATAGTGATTTTTAATCGCTCTCAAGTTACTGATTGTCTAATTACGTTCTTCCGTAGGCTATTGCTAGCAGTTGAGAGTGTACGGTAGAAAAATAAACAGCGAAAAACACCCATACGTATCTACAAGTTTTTGTAAATCGATATGGAAAAACTACAAAATAACCATCCCAGATAAATTATATTTGCCACCTTTATGAGCAACCATTTACCCAGAATGAATCATTTGAAATGTGTGATCCCTCGCAGACAGAAAATTTCATAAGTTATACACTTAAAACATAGATATTGAGCTTACCTTTCATTAGGTGTGTGAGAAGTAATCTATGAACTCGTAATTATGTATTTTTTATAAAGGTTAACAAAAAATTACCAATTTTTTAAAATTTTTCTTAAAAAAGATATAACTATGATTTCCTAGTTCACTTCTTAAATATCTACAGAAAGGTTAAGATCAACAACTACGTTTCCATTGTGGTACTTTTGGATTTTTCGGTCGTGAAACAAAAATAGGCAAGGAAAAAAGCCAACAGGAAGGAGATTGACTCTTATTAAAGCCACTTGGCTGATATGTTCAGTTGACGGTTATAATTCCTGTTAGTTGTACTTTGTCTTAGACATATGCGACAGCCGCAGTGGTTTGGTTACTTGACAGCCGGCGTAAGCAAGAAAGGAAGTAGTAATCTTATCGCCACAGGAACATGAACGAAGGCTGTAGATAGCAGCAAAGAACCGGCTCGAATATTCTCACGAACGTACAGAACCTCTTAAATTCACAATGTTTTCAGATAGGACGATTGGAACAGTGTATAATGGTGGCAAACTCAAACACAGCCTTAGGTGGGGAACACAGGTTTCGTTGTACACTCGTTTTTACGAAAAACTTACGCTCTACGTACTGTGAACTACAAAACTAAATTTGATGGCCAAAAGTACGAAAAGTACACGGCTTATCCGTTAGGCGGTTGTTTTTGCACCGTGCATGGAATTATGGAGTAGAGTTGCAGGCAGCCCATTGCCAACCCTCGACGAGAAGGATACGGGTTGAATGTAACTTCCACCAAGTTTCCCTACACGCGATAAATCAGGGACCGCCCCGCCGGGGAATTGAACCCGGACCCGGATCGCCTTGGTAGGAGGCGAGAGATTTAAGGTTGTTCACGTGACAAAACAGCGTAATTTTATAATTGCACGGCATAGTGTTCGTTTTGTAGACAATAACTGTGACTACATTTTGCAGTTGTGAAAATGTTTTACCTCTCATAGTTTTCCCATAGTCACACGTCAAAATCAGAATTTGCAAGTTTGGGGAACATAGGAATAACAAAAACCAACCAACTTACTCGAATTAAATAATTTACACTGAAAATTAGATATTACGGGGTATATTCTACAATATTAAAAATAACATAAGGAAATTCCTTTGTACTTTTTTAAAAAAATCTGAAAATGATGAAATTTTATATTATTTATGGCAATTTTTAAATAAGACAAAATTATTTTGCTGTGTAATTTTTAATATTTTAGCATATTTCCATATCTTATTTCAGTGTAATTTATTTCATTCAAGTAAGTCAACGCTTTCCCGAATTCGATGGCCATTATTGTATTATTAAAAAAAAAAAAAAGTACCAAACATAGTGGAAATTGTAGCGAAACCAACTGTTAAGTTTTCAGTACTATACAGGGCCCTATCTGTCAAACGTTTCTAGGGAGTAATTTTCTAAAGACAGTATTGTCTTGTAATAAAAGTACGTTTTGTTCTATGCTTCTTAATCATGACGTATAAGTAGGGATACTTGTTTTTTGGCGAAAAGAATTTTGTCCCAATTTGTTTCAGTGTCATGCGTGTACATCTGCCGTTCTGCTTAGTGTTTATTGACAGCGTGTCTTCGTGAAGAACCGTTTCTCATTTTACTGGACCAATTATAATAACGTTCCTGCAACACCACACACCTGTGATTTGTCGGTAGAATATGAAGGCTCGTGAGAGCTAAACTATTCAATCACTGACGACAAAACCGAACCACAGATGTGCACGTAAGGCACCGAAACTAAGTGGGGCAAAATTCTTTTCGCGAAAAACAGGGGTCCATACGTATAAGTGTGAGCTTATTATTCCGTACTGTGTCATGTAAGTCCTTGTACTAATAGTATTTCAGAAACGTGATGCCAAACTAAACGACATACAGAATTTTGCCAGCATCTCCTGTACGGCAGTTTGCTTTTGCGCGGTCTACATCAATGTACAGTACGTCATTTTTTATTTTTATATTTGTACCAGATATTTTTTATCTTATTGTAGACATAATTTGTGACTAAATTTTGCCCTTATGAAATTTTTTTATGTCTCGTAGTTTTTGCGTAATGACTCGTAATCGTCAAAATTTACATTTCTCGGTAGGTGACCGCCACTAAAACCAACTGACATACCAAACTAAAAAAAATTGCAGTGAATAACCGTGTTGTAGGCTACAACGTGTTCTATGTAAAAACAAAATATAAAATTTTGTTATGTTTTTTAATTGTTTATTATTTCATATTTTAAATTTCAGCAATTATTTTTAAATACAGAAACACTTTATTTTTTGTTTTTATGCAGGAGACGTTGTAGCCTACAGCATGGTCATCCTTCGTTTTTTTTTTTTTTTTTTTTTTTTTTTCCCAGTTTGGTATGTCAGTTGGTTTTAGTGGCGGTCACCAAACCGTAAAATACAAATTTTTACGACTACGAGTGATTACGCAAAAACTATAGGAGATAAACAAATGTCATGAGAGGAAAATTCAGTCACAATTTATGTCTAAAATAAGATTTAAAATATCTGGTACACATATAAAAAATTACGAAAATTATGTAGACCTCGACCTTTACCAGGTTCTATAGTCTCGTCAACAGCTAGGCCATTGGAGATGGTTGCACACAACTCTACACAAGGGCCGAAACTTGAAGTAGAATCAACCATGACTTATGTATTAGAACCATCTGATGGAGCGATTAAGGAAAACATTGAATACAGAAATCAGGACGGTCGGAGCCGGGGCTGGAACCCGGGTACTACCGAATGCGAGTTTAACGTGTTTCCGTTACGCCACTTCGCCCGGTATACTTGAATAACAATTAGCAAAATAATTGAACGCATTTATTCTCAAGTCTCGTATTTAGAACCGAGCAGTGATTGTAAACTTCTTTATTAGCATCAGAATGAGCTCTGTACAGGTTATTTATTCTGTGTAAAAAATATTTTTTTGAGATGGTAGTTTTATCCTTTCAGCCAATCTTAACGCGAACAGTTTAAAATGCGAATACTTTACAAAGCGATTAGACGTTGTAATTATTTAACTATGTTCCAGTATTGATCAATCACTGAAATAATGGCAGCATATCTATCTGCGAATTGTAATCGAATGTAATGGGGTCGTTAGATTGTCGTAACGCCTCGCTACGCTACCAAGTAAAAGTCGACAGGTGGAAACTTGTAGGCCTACGCTCTGTAGAAGAAATACAGGAGCGTGTAATAAAATACTACTTCAGTTCTGGAACTACACTAAGGCTACGTCGGAACTTTGTAACTTTTGTAATTTACTGCGTGCTTTTTCGGCGTTGTGTAGCTGATATCATTCGTGACTTTGTACTTAACGTGCAACACACCTTGATGTTGTCGTTTTACTTTAACAAACCCACGCAATTATGTTACTTATTATATTTATACTTACTGGCCGGATACAAGCATTACAGTAAACTTTGGAAAATTTATTTTATGGTTATGAAACATCTTAGCATGAATGAAGGATAGTCAAGTGAGAGCAAGTCCGGCGCAAAACGTGTCATTTAACATTTATTGTCTGTTTAACTGTTAAAACATTTTCCTGACTGGGAGATGAAGCGATCAAGTTCACCCCTTGAGCCATGAGGTTGTTGAGAAAATATTTTAGCACTATTTTGTTCAAGTGCCTTACTTGTACATCGGCAACTTTGCTACATAGTCATCGACAGAGTTTCTTTGTTCAGACACGTCTCTGATTTGCCAGCAGAACTCCCTAGACAAGTGACCAGTCACTGACCATGAAACATAGCTGCATATGAGTGTACATATTGGGTTGAAACCAAACGATGCACAAACCTTTTTGCCACAAACTCGTGGCTGTACCAATCCCGAAACAATTTTGTGGTCTGTTGACAGACTCAAACCTTTGCACAGTCACACGCATCATCGACCGACCTAGATCTATGTCCACGAATGTCACTCCTTCTCCAAAAGTGTTATAATCGCATGGATACAGTCCTAGGCTGTGCGTGTGATTCTAAAGCAGTTTCCAGTAAAATCACTGACGCAGATTCCTAACAGAGTTGAGAATATGAGTGTGGGCATATTACGAGTGGGAACAAGTTTTCGCTTGACTGAACCTCACATTTCAGCACTACAGTTACAACCAAAACTTTGGTGTGAAGAACGTAGTAATACAATCATGCTTACGGTTTCAGTGAAGCTATCTTATGAGCTTATTAGATACAAAATTAAATCTGCGCAGGCCTACGTCTAAATGTGCTTTTATGTTGGCTGAGTAACCTACTGTATGGACCTGTTTTTCTTTAGACGGGTTTGTTACTACAACCTAAAGCAGGTTGTTTTTTAACCTGACTTATATAACTAAATTAATTATTTTGCTTTAGGTGGGACTTGAACAAATGAACAATAACCCCCCCCCCCCAATCCAACCCTACTCTCTATCCAGTTCATTATTTTATGTCCGTGTGAAATTCTTAACAGTCAATAAACAGCAATAAGGAGTTCAACATTTTTTGTTTAAATTTTTTTGTGTAATTTGTAGCCAAAGTTACAATTTCAACGTTTTTGTGTAGCCGTAAAAAAATAAAACATTCTACTGAGACTCATTATGTCTTTAAGCTTTACAAGTTGTCACCCAAGTTTTAGTTCGATAAGTTTTTTTTCTAATATTAGCTACACAGATGCTTTTAAGTTGTGACTTTAACAGCGTTTTATACAAAACATATGCAACCGAAAAAAAAGTGTTACTTTGTGAAAATTCTACCCCTTTATTGACCAGTATTCGATAAAAATATAAAACAATGATCTGAAAGGTATCCAACGTCCTTAAACTGTTTGTTGGCGCACTCTTTCTTCCGCGTATGGGTTTTGATATAACGCGAGTAATTAGACGTGTGATTATTACTGGTAACGGTACAGAGGCGTTGGTGGAGATGATCTCCTGAGTAACATTCCTCCGTCGTAGCAGGAAACTAGTGCCAGCGGCGACTATCGCAACAAGAGAGGAAGAACTGCAGAGAGGTGGGGGAGGGTGTATTAGGGCTGCAGCTGGGCGCCCCGAGGCCAATCAAACATACGAGACATGCACGTGAATATATGATGGGCAGCCCTGAGGGTTGGCCAAACACGTAGGGGACTCGTGTGAATATATGATCCCTGTCCCACCTGAGACCTAACCTCATCCGAGTGTCAGGTTGTAAGGACTATCCGCTATCCACACACAGCCTCCTTGGCGGCCCTACGAGGGAGCAAAACATTCCCGAACAAAGGGACTCCTCTCTCCGCTGTTTGCCTCCAAACAGCCTCTTAACTTGAGAGGTCCTTTTAGCTGCAAAGTGAGCCTGCCATCAGGGCCGAGGGGCCCAACAATGGGCCATTCAGCTGTCACTGACCACGTCTGCCAGTGGGAGAGGCCCGTTGTGCCCCTCTGCCCCTCCCTCACATCACTACCCCATATTAATAATAATAGGCCCGACGCGGCATGGCGTAGCGCGCTGGATTCCGCGTTCCAGCCCCAAATTGCTTCTATATGCAGATGTTCCCCCGCCAGTTCGTGCTGTTAGGGAGGGGGGAGGCATTGTAGTGCTGCCTTGTTATATCATCGCCCGGGGCTACGTGCTGCAGGCCGTCTTCCAACTGACACTTTTGTTAACAAAATGGTTACATTACCTGATTCTGAGCACAAGATCTGTGACGTATTTTGGTGTTCTGCTTTTCGTAAACCACACGAGGCTAATAATTACAATTTACCAAATATAAAACCCCAAATCGCTGCCATATAATCTTATTTTATAACTTTATTTAATTTAAATGTTATATTTATTTTCAGCTTCTCATCGAGTCCTGTTAATCTGGTTTGTATTACATGTTCTTTAAATTACGACAAAAATTATCATGCAGTTTTCAGCTTTCTCATGGTATATCGCTAGTTAAATTTTGCTTTTTATTTTCAGTATGACCTTAGATTTAAGTTCGAAGTATCATAAAATAGTTGTAAATTGTAGACAGAAATTCTTATGGTCCCGTGTAAGATAAGGTGACATCACAATTAAAAAAGTACCAAGGGGAGGAAACCAGCATATCTCGTAAAACTTACGACGACGTAAGGTTCGTCCAGAATCTGATGCCGGGCGTCGATACGTTTTATCAAAAATCCGACCAGTTGGTCTCGACGATACGAATGACATAGTTTATCCCATAAACAGGGGCACTTTCTCTGTGCCAGTGATGTTGGCAAGGTTTTGTGCGGTATATAGTTTCTATCACGGTCGTAGAAGAACAGGTTTGGACACTCGCATATCTACCAATGTATTTTGCTTGACCCCCTTGTTGTTTGGCTGTAGTTCGTCAAGTTACCGAGAATGTCGTACTTTTTGGTGCTGTTTTCCGGGCGGTCGGACTCAAACTCCGTCTACATTTTCCATTGTTAAATTTATAAAGTAAATAAAGATTGCTGGAGCCTTTTCTTAAATTTGTGAACGAAGGAAGTATTTCATAAATTGATAAAAAATAAGTTTTGGTAAATAGTTTATCTTAGTGGGGAGGAAGTGGGCGGAGTTTGAGCCGACCGCCCTAACAGCAGCGCCAATAACCTATAGCATTGTCGTGAACTTGGTGAACTACAGCCAAACAACAAGGGGGTCAAGTTTCCAGGCGAGTGTCCAGACGTGTTCTTCTACGACCGTGGTTTCTATTGTTTTATCTGTTGTTAACATCTTCACCTTCACTCGTTCACTGAGTAAGCTAGTTCATTGTTTCAAGTAAATAATCTACTGTCAGTTGTAAAAAAAGTGTACTCATACGTGGGATAGATCTCGACGATGTCAACATCGAGATTTCGACCTCGGCCCTCGAGTTTTCGACCACATGTCGAACAGCTCGGCTGATCGACCTAAATTGCATGCTGACTTCGTTATAACGTTAGTCTCAGGAGAAGGCAGGGATGGGATGGGATGTGAAAGATGAAAAGGGGGGTGTGAGGGACAAAACAGGCGTGCCAACGTGCAAGGCTAGGCGAGGGCCACCCCGCGGAGCGTGAATGGCAGGCCTCCCCCATCTCCCCGGTGATAAAGGCGGCCTGGAAGTCAGGGCACTGTTGCTGCTTATATTTTCATAAATACGGCGACAATGGGAGGAATGTCGTCTCTGGGAGCACCTCGTCGAGGGGTCGAGCTCATTGTCCTCGACGCGACGAGCAGTTGACATCTCCATCGTTGCCCGGGGCCAGGCAGGGTCTTTGTGTCGCGCCAGCGGGCCGGGAAATGGCCCCCCGGGGAGAGGGAGGGACCGCTCCCCTCTCGTGTCGCGCCAGGGGGGCCAGGGGGCTGCAGGAATGCCAACATTGTAGCATTGTGACGTCGCGCCTTGTTTTGTTTCCCCGTCATCTGGCGCGTCGCTTCTACTCTACCTCGACTCCTTTTAACACGATTACAACCAGGTGACATGGGTTCGAGACCCCGCTGTGGCTCTCCCCGAGACTCCTTGGCTTGGTTCAAGGTTGACGCGCGTGATGTTCCTCACACATTGCTATTGGGCCGTAACAAAGGGAATAAGTCAGTTGGGTGTGGTCATTTACGTTCAATGAACCAGTAGTATGTCCATAGTAGACTGAAAGCAATTAATTACGAAAGTCCTACCTAGTTTCCTCTTCCTATCAATCGTTCATCACTCCACAATTAACTATCACGGTTTATCTTCACAACTGTCAAGAACTTAAATACGGCCACACTAATGAATATGATTCAAAAGTAAAATAGTTTCGCTGGTCACCAATTTTAACATTAATTTTGCCAGCTGTATGCAGGAGATGGCCAGACTGCAAACCGTATACGTCAGGCAGGGGATTCGTCAAAAACAATTGATGGCCTTGGTGGATGAAGGGGGCATGTCACATTTATGAACTTATCAGAAACGCCTAATAAAAACTAGTTTAGAAGAAAAATTGCCAAGGTGTTTTTAAACTTCACAATACTTGTAATATGTTCATAGCATATGTAAAGCAAATAATCAAGATTAATCAAGTTCGATAATCTTTCAATTGCTTTTTTCTCAGAGGTTTACAAATGTAACATGACCCCTTCATCCACCAGACCCTTCAATATTGCAATATGTCTGAAACTTACGCTGCAAGTTGCATGGCATCAGTTCATTGTAGATAGCCTCCTTTGCTCGAAAATATAAGGCCCTGTTGTAGGCCCAGTATCGCCTCATTGTTAGTTTAATTTTTCGAAGTAATATTCATAATGGATATCATGCATGTATGCTTACTGTTTCCGCATTAGACCTTTGTTGCTGTTCACTTGATATTTAAAGTCTTCGTGTAAGAACCAGAATAATTCGCCTTTAGTTTTCGACTTACTTGAATGTCCCTTACAAGCGCCGAGCCAAATTACTGAATGCGGCCCAATGATGTGGTATCACTGTGTCAGTGAACAGCTAATAAATAGCTGCTGTCTACTTGAGAACTTGCGCTTATTGAGGTTACCCTTCAGATCAGCGAACCCGCGAGTTTTTCCACGTTGTATTTATGTGTATACACGTGTAAGAAATACCACTAGCAGTGCCTCAACAGTAGGGACAGGAAGTTTGACAATGAAGCAGAGATACAGATGTGTACGAAAGGCACTGAAACATTCTGGTGCTAACATTTTTTCGCGAAAACTTCCGATCCCTACTTAACAGTTATAGCTAGGGACCAGAAAATTCGCGTGTTCACTGACATGTAGGCTATCCTCCAAGAACATGTGTGTATTCAAGCAGACATTATCTACTCACTGGCTGCTCGATGACGCAGTGATATG
This sequence comes from Medauroidea extradentata, assembly GCA_003012365.1. Taxonomy (NCBI): domain Eukaryota; kingdom Metazoa; phylum Arthropoda; class Insecta; order Phasmatodea; family Phasmatidae; genus Medauroidea; species Medauroidea extradentata. The sequence continues at coordinate 46,796 of PNEQ01072585.1, forward strand.
GGCCTGCATTTAGTTGCTTCTGTACTATTGGCTAAGCGACTTGCAGTAAGTGTCAAATAAGTCACGGGCCAATTGTGAATGTGGCACGAACTTATAGTTGCTGGAATTCTAGTTTCGGGCCAAAAGAAAACGCGAATTTTTCATGTCTATAGTTATATAGCGTATTTTTTTCGAGAGTCAAAATAATTATAGCAGCTGTTTGTACCGTTGTCGAGGTACATGCACACATTGGGGTGAAGAGAAACATTTCTTCGAAAATTATTTTCAGAAGCATAGAACTGAAGGAAAACTAACAAAAACTGACCTATATGCACAACCTACAAAAACAATTACTACGGAGTTTATTTATCAGCTTACTTTTTTAGCAAGATATCTTCAAATTTGTCTGTTAAATATGTTTCTCTTTACCCTATCGTTGCCATTCGTTCAATGTTATGAATACGAAACCAGAAAATACTATACACAACCTTTTGATTTACGCAGATTGAGCTGTTTGTTATTTGTAGAGGACGACTGAACGTACAAGTTTACTAAGAAAAAAAAAGTAGATTTCCTTCTACAGTCAAGTCAAGTTGGTTTTACATCTCGTCGACAGCAAATTTTTTGAAACGGCGACATTCAACTATAGGCTCACACAAGGAAAGAAATGTATATTGCCGTTGCTAAGGAATAATCCAAGCAGTCGCCTGGAGTGATTACGGGAAACCACGGACAACCGAACTCAAGATGGCCGGAGCCGAGAATCGAACCCGGTTCTCCCACATACGAGTCCAACATGATATGGTCGCACCACCTTGCTCATTTCCTTCCATAACACTATTACAGTAGACTATAATGTTTCGTGTGTTAGTATTTGTTGGCAAGTTGCGACAAAACAAGGCATACTGTGAACGTACATCTACATGGACAAACTAGAAGGCGAATGTGAGAGATGTTATAGTGTCATAGACAGTAGTAGCTTGACTGTCACGGCTGAAGGACGACAGGTAGTTGTGCAATGAAGCATGCAATGCTCGCCTCGCATGACGACTTTCCCGGTAATGTTCCACACGACTCCACCTGGCAGATACCGTAGACTAGCTCACACAGCACCTTCTTCATCCCGTCTTAATTCTTACTGTTGTACTGTCTGAAGAGAAGTCCTAGCCTGCCACATGAACGTTGACGCATTTTATTAGTCGTTTCTGAGCCTCTAACGCACAGGTAGACGGCTAAGTGCTGAGGAAATTGATTTCACGGTTTCTGAGTGACCAGTTAGAGAAATAAAAGTAAAATGTTTATTTAGCCATTGGCTGCTGTTTGCTGGAGGAAATGATCCCGACCTCGAACGTTGACGCAGTTTATTCCTATAGAGCCGCTAGTTTATAACGGAAATAATAATAATAAATCTTCTTTATTAGGCGCAGTTCGTGCATATTTGCATTATCTTACACAGGACCAGTGGTGCATTTATAAACATATTTTGGGGGCTTATGTGACGTTATGGATTGTAAAAAATACCAGCCATCTCAAAAGTGTGGTTGTTTACAGTTACAGAACATGAGAAATAACATTCATACAAGTAGAGCTCATTAAATGTACTAGTATGACCACAGAACAAAACTCAGGTTTCCTTGAAGCTACTGGACATACTTTGGCTACACACACGATTCTGCCTGGAAGCCTACCCCCCTTCCCTCGAATACGCCCCTGCACTGGACACATACAAGTGTTGTGTACACCTATTATTATATACACGTGGCACCAATTAATTTCAAATTTCATATGTGCAGCTTTCCTTGCTTCATCACCAGTGTTTGAAAGTTTTAACTCTCACTTGTCTTAAGATTCTACGGGCAAATCACGGATATATGGTGTCATAATAACCATATGACAGATGCGGTCAAACGAGAAACATGTCTGAACAAAGATACTCTGCCAATAACCACGAAGCAGAGCTGCCGATGTGCACGGGAGACAATGAACCAAAATGATCTCCTAACGAACACAAATCTCATATGTCGAGACAGGAAATTTCGCGAAAAGATTTTTGCATCACTGCTATGTGGTCAGTGATTGGATGCCGTAACATCCAGCGTGTGGAGGTTAAACCCGCAAATCACAGACATGATGTGTCGCAGTTATCCGTGTACTGATTGGCACAGTCAAATGAATAACAACTCTGCACAAAAACACACTGTCAATAGCCATGAAGTTGAGCTGCAGGTGTGCGCGTAAGGCACTGAAACAAAGTGGGGCAAAAATCTTTTCGCGAAAACTACCGGGCCCTAATTCTTAGATACATGTAGCACCAATTAGTTTCAATGCCCAATGTGCAGCTCTGCTTTTCATCACCAGTGTTTAAATGTTTTAACTCTCGGTGGTCTTGGGTTTCTACTGGAAACTCACGGATGTGTGGTGTCACAATAACCATATGACATGCGGTCAAGTGAGAAACATGTCTGAGCAAAGATACTCTGCCAATAACCACGAAGCAGAGCTGGCGATGTGCACGTGAGATAATTAAACAAAATTATATCCTATAGAAAACAAATCTCATGATTATAAGTTAATAAAAATTTGGCACTGCTATTTGAAATATGTATTTAAGACTCTTCAAATTGGTTCAAAACTGTTTTTCTTTCAGAGTGCTTTATCTGGGAAAATGTCAATCAGAGTCGTAAAATATTGAATATTGATTGTTTCGTTTAATTTCCCGCCGTATTTGCCATGAATTAAATTATAGGGTCGCTGATTGAAGCGCCACAGAAAAAGTATTACGGAAACACTACACGCTAACTGTGTTGCCTAAGAACTCTTACCAGGTTTCAGTCCCTTGGACGTGTATCTCGACCGTGACGTCACACATAACAGTGTTCGAATTCACAGCAAGGGCATATGTAGCCTACACTCGAGAATGTCTCCTACATAGAGCCAGTGATTTTTGGAGAAAAGAATATTGCACCAGCTTGTTTCAACGCCTTATGTGCACACCTAACAGGTTTGCTTCATGGTCAGTGAATGGGTGTGTCTTGAAGTTATAACCGTAGGTCTCAGACGTGTTGTGTCGCAGTGACCACTGATTTAGCACAGAAAACAACACACGCACAGCACAAAGTTGCAAACTACAACTGAAACAGCACTCGCACAGAAACAGCGGGCGTTGTTGTTAACACGAAAACAAGCTAGACTGGTAAATAATACATGTGTGTGTTGGTATCACTGATTCTGAACATTTTTATTGCTATCGCCTTTCGTAAATAACTTTTTTGTTTATTTTATAACACAAAATCGAGTGAACTCATTTTGTTAAAATTGCCGTAACTGTTATAAACATTGAAAACAATTTCATTTCGAACAAATAAATTTACTAACTACCGCGCGAATTTTTACAAAGGTTAGCCAAATTAGTTTTCATTTTCACCTGTGTTTATTTCTTTCGAACCCGGTGGTATCAGTGTTCTGATTGGCTACGCACGCACAGCACACACGCACAGACATTTTAGGAGTTTGCTCTAGGAGTTTGCTCTACTTTCTGTGCGTCGTTTCTGTGATATTTTCCTGTGCGTGTGCTATGCGTGAATGTAGCGAGAACAGCATGAACACATGCTATCTACTTTCTGTGCTCGTGCTGTTTTCGGTGCTAAATCAATTGTAGCGGGGTCTTTGTTCTCATATACTCGCGTGTAACGTTCTTTTGGATGATATTCGTAAGCAGACATCTCTTACGAACGATAACCAGTTTTTGAATAAACTCGTACCGACTGAAGCTCTACATGGTCGTTTGGCTGTCTGGGCAGGTAGCCCCCTTAAGGGCGCAGTCTACCGCAATTTTCATCACCATTTTTTTTATTTTTTATTTGTACCAGATATTTCTTTTCTTATTTTAGACACAAAATGTGACTAAATTTGGGTCTCATGAAATTTTTTTATCTCTCATAGTTTTCGCGTAATGGCTTGTTAAAGTCATATTTTGCATGTTTCCGTTTTAACGACTACACTAAAACCAACTGATATATGAAACTCAAAAAAAATCACAGTGGATAAATACATTGCAGGCAACAATGACATGCTTATTAAATTAAAAAATAAAAATTATTTGTATTTTTAAAAAATATATTATATGTTTAAATTTTTTATTTTCAGTTTCAGCATTTTTTTATAATTCAAGTAATTTTTATTCTTTAATTTTATGAGCATGTCATTGTAGCCTGCAATGTCTTTATCCACTGTGATTTTTTTTCAGTTTGGTATATCAGTTGGTTTTAGTGTGGTCGTTAAAACGGAAACACGCAAAATATGACTTTAACAAGCCATTACGCGAAAACTATGAGAGATAAAAAAATTTCATAAGAGCCAAATTCAGTCACATTTTGTGTCTACAATAAGAAAAAAATATGTAGTACAAATAAAAAATAAAATAATAATGATGAAAATTGCAGTAGACCGCGCCCTTAAACCTCGTGATTGACACGATGAAAATTGACGGATAGCAAAACATAATTCCGCCAATCAAGAAATACTTAATTGTATACAGCGACCATACACTGTAAGGTATACCAGTGAAGACACTCAATGCTTTAAAACGAAATAGTTATAACTTTTTCCCAGTGCAAAATTGCCAATTTATGAACACAAAAAATTATAAAATAGTGTTACCGTGACTGCATGCACGCACGCATACACACACGCGCTTCAAAATACAATTCACAATGGTAGGTTTAGGTACAACAACCTTCTATTACATACATTTTTCTCGTAACATATCAACCGTCAGTACACAGGTTGGACATGATAAATAAGTAGGTTTTCTGTTATAGGCCATTCAGAATAAAGTGAGCACTAAAGATTTAACCTTTGAAAAAAATCACTAGCCGTTACTGCATATACATCACCACTAACAAGAGTTACTTTACTGCTTGTATGGTTGGTAGCGATTTATTGTACGTAGTTCCGTGTATTTTCCTATTTGAATACAACATTAGTGAAAGAACATATGACGAACTCGACCTGTCTGTATTTAGTAC
>PNEQ01072586.1:0-26968 GCA_003012365.1 Medauroidea extradentata
TTAAGGGCGGCGTGTATGGTGTGCGGACTGAGTGCAGGCATGTGAGGTTAAGGGCGGCGTGTATGGTGTGCGGACTGAGTGCAGGCATGTGAGGTTAAGGGCGGCGTGTATGGTGTGCGGACTGAGTTCAGGCATGTGAGGTTACGGGAGGCGTGTATGTTGTGCAGTTGTGTCCGAAGAGTGGTTGGCGTGTCTGGCGAGCGGAGCTGCTCGAGGTGCAACACGCTCGACCGGCAGACCGCGACTACCGAGTTCATTGCCACGGCTTCTGTTCCGCGCCTCGCACAACTTTCTGGTGTGTGACGACAAGCGTCTTCGTGCCGCCTCTCGCTCGTAAGGACCACCTTCCCACGTGCGTCACACCCGCTCTCGCCGCTAAGTGCGGCTTTCTAGTTCCAATAAACGCAGTCACACAGACGCGCGCACACACAGAGCAGCCATCTTTGGCGAGTACTGTATATACTTTGCAATCTTCCCTGACGTTTCCAGCGGAAAGTGCGAAACATTTCTAATCAATTGCCTTAGACAGGCAGAACTCAGAAAGTCGTCAAGAAATGAAATATCAGGTTTATCAGTTAGAACTTACAAAACACTACCATTACATGTAAGAAAATACAATATACCAGTAGCGGGTATGACTTTGGACATGTGGAGTGACTTTGGGACACTTGAATACAATTTTTATATTCCAGAATTGTCAACTGTCAGTAAATATTAATTAAATGTCATGCGGATATTTATAATTCAGGATTTATCGCAAGTAATTTTTTTTTTCAGGACTACCATTTATACGAAAAATATATTTTTTGTTATGTACTAAAGTCACCTCATGTGTCCAAAGTCACCCCCCCCCCCCCTTACAGTATTTTATCACACTAGAAGTATGCTGTATCTTGTTTTCCCCCCTTAAATAAGTATACAATACTTCTGGCACTGTTACAGCCCTGGGCTTAAGAGGTTATGAGGCTAGAGCGCTTGCCTCCCACACAAGTGAATCTTTTCCCATTCGTGGCTGCGGGAATTAAAAATTATGAAAACAATTTCGCCTTAGTAAATCACTCTTGGGTCAACCGTTTTTCCAAAACAGCGACGGAAGTATCGCTGAGAAAGTTTAGTGTGCCGTGTCTTTGCAATTGTTCAGCACGTCTGACACACTAGCACATCCGGAACAGCGTGCTGCAGTGTAAGTGCGGTGCATTTGACAGTTTATACACGTGTTAAAATTGCACGGAGATTGTACCAGTTCTGTTTTGTTTTCTTGGTGAAAATAGGAAGAGTACTCTTGAGTATTGTGGAGCGTTATATATGCCCAAAAGAGATTCATTGTGTGTATGGTTCAGAGGAGACCAACGTTCATACTGTACTGACATAATTGCAACCTGAACCTCTCACTGTCCGGCCTGCTTAGTCATGTCGTAACAGCTTGTATCCGAACATAAGGCAGCTTCGTAACGAAGGTTGTCGAAGAATGCCCACATAGATGACTAAATGAAACCGAATACTGGGCTTCTTCACCATGTTCAAACGGTGTAGTTCAAAGAACAAGTTCTACAAACGATTTAAAACAGTCCTAGCATCATTACGAGCATCGTAGCGAAAATGCTGAACGTCTGTCAGGATTCATTCCATTTGCAACATAGAGCCGGCCGACCTTCCCAAGCGAGTCAAGTTTTAGAATTGTTCCTGTGCCAGCAACAGGAGTTACGTGGTTTTGAAGCGAACATTCTCCTTGCCGCCGAGGCTTTCTTCCAACGGGATGGCACGTTAAATTCGCGCAACAGCCGTGTCTGGTCTGATGATAATCTGCCTGCCACATTTCTCCGCAGTTCCCTGCAGCGATTCGGAGTCAATGTGTGTGCCGGTGTCATTAAGTGAAGTGTTGGTGAGACACTGCGTAATTCCAGCCACAGGTATATTGTATTCTTTCAGGTAACTCTTTTGGCGTTACTAGAGGAGGTGCCATTACAAAAGCAAGTACACAACTGTAATTACAGTATGACGGCACCTAGTTCATCGTGAGCCTGTACTTGTTACTACGTACTTTCACAACCTAGGGCTCGGCAACAGTGGATTCATGACCTGGCCTACACGGTCATCGAATCTTACCCTTTGGACTTAGTCTTGGAATTCATGTGAAGCAGCACGATTGAGACCTCGGTGGAGTCAGAAGATAATGTCGGGTGGATTTTCGCAGTAGATGGGAAAATGTCCTTCCTCATGTAGAACTGGGCGTATCCAGGAGGGTGGATTTATGGGTTTCTTCCCCCAACCCTTCTCCTTCCACTCCGCCGAAACATTAGGATTTTTTGCATGCATAACATTGTACATTGTATTCTATTCAGAGTTTTCAAAAATAATGCCAATATAGTGACCGTATTTAAATTGTTTACAATCTCAGCAATGAAAAACATGAAGAACAGATAATTACCTATACTAGCTTCACGATAACAGTTAAAAACTCCCCCCGAAAATAGATTCAAGGTACGCCCGTGAACGTAGGGAGTCTTTTGTTGTTTCATGTAAAGCATGGCGGCATGGTGCGTCATTTCGAAATCTGTGCAGAATGTCGCATCGAGCCATTGTTGTGTTCGTGTGAAATAAAATGAAACGGCGGCCAATTTCAGAACGTTCTTCTCTGATCCCGAGAAAACCCACTGATCAGCGACGTCGTACGACACGATTTCTACATGCGATAATCCGAGATGACTCCGTCAGAGATCCAACCCGGATCGCCATGATGGGAGGCAAGCGATGTGACATCTTGACCTCAGTGGCCGCTGTGGTTGTACTGCTATATGTGTTGCATACTCTCACAGGCGTTGGTAATGACATTTCAATTTACGCTCTGATACTTCGGTCACTGTTTTCGGGAAAACTTATCGCAGGTGAATGTTTCTCTCAGGTTTTTCTTGATTTACACATGCCGTTTTATAAACAACGATAAAACTTCAAAATGCCATGCGATGTTAATCTAGTACACATTTATTTATGAGCGGGAATGGTTCTTCCCAACTTAATGTGGTGTGGTAAAAGGTCATATCATCGTCCAAACCTTAGGCCTATGCATTTCCTTTTTTGTATGACCCTAGTGGTTTTCGATATTTTAATCAATCCCTATTCTGGAAAACAATTTTCACGTACTCGTAAATCCTGTTGTAACCACTATGTGCAGAAACCAACTCTGATAGAGTAGTTAGCATTTTTATTAAATACATGTAATTTTAAATTAAATTTACAGGGCAGCATTACTCCAACTACATTAATTTTACGGACAAATAAAAACACATTTTCTAATTTCTATTTTATGAGCTATTGCAACAAAAATTATACACCGCATCCTTACTCACATTTTGCAGCCACACACACTGGGGGAAATTCCAACAAATCATTTTTTGCACTTCCAGTATATCTTCACTGCAAATATTGCGGCAGTTACATACAACTCCATATTTTACTTACGCACAAAAACTTTCCAATACACAAACATAATTTCATTTGATTTTCAGTATTTGTTTGCGAACAAATAAATGAAATGTTTGCGAAATAAATTAATTACTTACGACAGTATACTAATACTAACGAGACGAACGCGGAAAACTAAATTCGCAAGCCAGCTCTAATTATATCAAGCTTATAAGGTTTTTTTATTGGGAAATTTATTTTAGGAGCCCCTTATATTGAATAAAAAATTTTATTTCAGAATGGTGAGTCTGGAAAAATAGAACACTGTTTCGCAAAACATAAACAGAAGATTTCCTTCGATTTTACGCCATACTTTGTACAAATGATACTGAAGAGTAGCTGCTAAAGTTTCTTAGATGAAAGACTACAACGAAAGTACTGTAAGCCAAATTAGTGCCTTTCACATAAAGGTGACATTATTCTTGACGATCGTTTACAGTGTCGTTCTTATTGTTTTTTTATTTACTAGTGGGTAAAAAAATTACCACGTGAGGACATTTATTAAGTTAAAAGGTTTTTGATGATCAGTTCCATAAGAATACCGCTCTTACAGCGTCTAACTCGTTTACACTTGCTGTATCGCTCTCGACGCTCAAAAAAGTTCTCAAGAGGCCCGAGAGGAAGAAACTGTAACATGTCAGTGAACTTGGAGGAGCTGATACGAGATCTCTCACGTGAAGTTCAGCCGCTGTGTCGACTTATGGGAAGTGGAGTTGTAGGCATACTGCACGGTGCGTCCTACTTCTCACTTCCAGCCATGTTATTCACTTCGACAAGCAGTACGTAAATAAACTGCAACACAGTATGTGCGGTCTACAACTCATAATAAGTTACAAACTAAATCAATATATTGGACATACGCCATTGCAGCAAATGGTACACTGAAAAAAGAGTATAGTTGCAGGTACCATACTTCTGTTAAAATAGGGACAACAAAACAGTTTGGCTGTCGGTACTACTCAGGACAGTTCCTTCAACAATCTGTTTTGTAGACGTTACCATCTGGTTTGTAAAAGCAACAAGGCTCTTTGTTTCTCCTGCAAAACAGATTGTTGAAGGAAGTGTCCAGAGTAGTATCATCAACCAAACAGTTTTGTTGTCCCTATTTTAACAGAAGCATGGTACCTGCAACTATACTCTTTTCTCAGTGTATGTCATAGAAAACCAGATAATACACATTTGCTGCAATGGCATATGTCCAAATTATTTCTTTAGTTTGTAATTTGCCCTCATTGCAAGAATCGTTCAAAAATAACAATTCATAATAAAGTCTCCCGTTTTTCGCGAAAATATTATTGCACAACTTCGTTGCAATCAAATTCTTACGTACACCGGCTCGTCTGCTTCGTGGTCAACGATTAGTTCTTTTTAACTCGCTAATAACAGACGTGTAGTGTCGGAATAACGTTTCTCTGATTTGCACAGTCAAATAAGTGATGCATCTACAGAAATATACGTTGTCGATAAACACAAAGCAGAGCTGCAGATAAAGCACTGAAAATTGAGGTGCAAAAATCGTTACACGAAAATTATGTGTCCCTACTAATGATAACTAGGAATATGATTTTTTTATTATTTTTTTATATAATTTTTTTTGCAGAAGCTATAATTCATCTGTAAGTTGATGTGACTTTCGTTCTTGGCTCTATACAAACTTGACACTTTCTAGAGGGCGTAACTAAATAGCGGCCAACTCATGAAGTAGCCTATCGCTGTATCAGCAAGCAGCCGACGAACAGTTGTATTCTTGAGTATACACATATTCTTCAAGGCTTGTTTACACGTCAGTGAATATACGAATATTTCAGGTCTCTAAGTAACGTATTTGAAGGTAATTGCATCCACAGAACATAGAGACGTGAAGCTCATAACGTAACTCTTAAGAGTCCTATACAGCTGCCGCACGACCATTGTTGCAGCTTGTTAGGAGTAAGTTTTTCTAAGAGATACTACTGAACGTCCGTTTGATATCTTTATCTAAGGAAAGGAAACACATTAAAATATATATGATTTTCTATTTTTTATATTGTGCTTAGAAATATTGTTTTGATGCACCTCAAGATGGCCAAAAGCGGATTTTTTCAAACTGCTGTAATGTAAAAAAAAATAGAAACCGTAACAGAAAAACTAAAATAGAGAAGCACGCTTAGGACTTTACTTAACACTTTTCATAAATAAAATAATAGCGTTGCCGCTTAAAGTCCCATAGGGAAAAGAGTTCTACGAAAACATTGCACGCCAGTTTAGCGCGCTGGGAATAGAGACCATGTGCCTATCGTGGAGAGTGGTACTATGGCTCTTATCACTACACTGTTCCCGCGCGTCAAACACGGACATTTCAAACAAGTACACAGTATTCTTAATGCATTTCCTGTTTGATTGAAATATGAAAGTGTGTCAGACTAATCGGTTGAACTAAATGTAGTAAGAGAGCTATAAAAGTTCAATGCGAATCACAGCAATCGTAAATGAATGTTGTAATGTAAAGGCTGATTCATACGAGACATAAATGTAACGTAGAGAGGAGAAAACTTCACGGCAACACAGTCTCCAGTGTTATATAGACGTTCTCCTACATTAACAGTCTGTGGTACATAAATAAACAGTATCACCAATTGAAATCTACACGTTTTCAAAACTCAAAGTGCAAAAACAACAAAATAGCAAACCTAGATATTGATATTTGCCTTCTTTATGAGCCAACAATTACTTAAAGTGAAGCATTTGTTCAGCGTGATCTGTTACATCGCAATTAAGTGTGTTCATGTGGGAGAAAATTACAATTTTAAATTTGTATGAAATATTGTTAGTTTTACAGACGTTACTTAGGAGTACAACTTCCTCTTACGAAAAAAAAAATAGCTCAACCAGTTTTCCCATAATGGCATTTCAAAGCCAAAATGTGCATATTTGTACTTCATACAAAACTTGAAAACCAGTAAACATAATGAAATTTTAAAAAATCACATGAAAACCATTGATCATGACCTACGACTTGAAGCATTTAAAAAATTACAAAAAATTGCATTTAAGAAACATTAAAAAATTTTCTAATTTTTGTTACACTAAGCGATTTCAAGCCGTAGACTGTGACATGTAGTTTAGACGTGATTATCTTCACTTCATTTTGTTTATTGGTTTTCAAGTTTAGTTTGAAGTAAAAATATGCAAATTTTGACTTTAAAATGTAATTGTGGGAAAACTGGCTGAGCTAAATTTTTTTTTTCATAAGAGGAAAATGTACTTTCAAGTAATGTCTACAAAACTAACACTATTTTATACAAATATAAAATTATGACGTACGAGTTCCGCGGTCGGAGATTGTTCGTCAGAAATACATTACTCGAGGAAATATTTTACTCGGAAAGTTAGCGTTACCTATTGTCTAGGTACCTGTGCTGTTTATTTATTTAATTTTGCAAATTGGCTTCAAGAAACCAAAAATTTTAAACTGGTGTTTTTAGTGCTGAATTATGTACTATGCCTTCTTAAGGACTCCGTCTTGCTGCTGTGTTTTCCATGTCCATAGCCGTGAGGGGGGATAGGGACGATTCAGGTACGTGCATAGAATACATCAACGCCTACGTGCGCGTTGCAATGCCTCCGTCAGCTCTCCTGACTTTTAGCCGCAACCCTGCAAATTTAAGACTGAATTAAGACAAATAAATCCTGCTGATCTGTGTGAAGCTTTGAATATCCTGCAACAACATTTTCTCGCTTAAAATTATCGGTAAAAGCGGTCATTATAGCGTTTTTCGCATTCACAAAAGAATCATTAAAACACCAGAGCACACACGAAACTCATAAACGTTGCATGGCCATTCAATGACGGATAGTAAGTTACATCGTACGGTAAAATACAGCTACTAGTCAGAAATAGCTATTTGTAAATAGAACCATTTTTAAGTGGGATACTTTTTTAACATTAAGCCTAGAATATCTATTTTTAATGGCGGCTGGCTCAATTTAAAAAATATATTTTTTTTTTTCACATTATATGCTAAACATCGCCGGGCCACTTTTGAACGAGTTGTCGTATTATTTCACAAGTAAAATTTTATTATTTACCTTTAATTACTGAGATAAGAATTGTTGCCATATCACATTTAAAACACTGAAACGTGCTTTTCTAGTAATAGCTATAACTTAAGTTCGAATTTTTAGGTTTATCGCCGCATTACTTTCACAGAAATAATATGACTGAGGCTCTACATACAGTTCGACGGACACAGGTACCGTACAGGACAGACAGCTTTGCCGCTACACTCTTGGATAATAATACTTCAAGCTAAAAAAAAAAAAAACGATGTCAGTGAAGAACCAGAAACTGCAAGTTGTTCTCTTGAAGCATGTATGTCTGCTCAAAGAATTTTAAGGTCCGCCACAAAGCTCATAGTTCAAATATCTCCCTCGCCGTTGAGACGTAAAGCCTACTTACCGTGCATTACCTTCAAATCGCCTCGTCCCCCTAATTATCGTTTTTTTAACCAATCGTTCTAATACATTTATTTTTTTTCAAACTGAACTCTATAAAGTACTGAAAATGTTTATGACTATATGTTGATCTTTGAAAGATTTTCGCAACGGGGTTGTATGACAAGATGAGTATTCATATATGTACGCCATTGCTTGCGAATGTTGCCAAGTCGCAGATAAACCCACAAAAACATAAAAATACAAAGAAAATAAAAAATGCAAAAAATTACGAAAAAATTAATTAAATAAGATCAGATATGGTCTGTCTGTTTTCTTCTTATTTGTTAGTCTCTATTATCATATACTGACTATATTCCTATTCTGGAATTATTTATAGGTGTGTTGACAACAATTATTATTTACTGGGTATTTGTGCACCAGGTCAAAAACCACACGTTGAGATTACGAGAAACTAAGAGTAAACATTTATCTGAAAAATTAGAAATTTTATGGAAATAAAATAACTTACTGTAATTTTAGAAATACGACTCTTTTAAAAGGAAATATCACTTAGTTTTTCAAAGCTTACATTTAAATAAATATGCTAAGTGTCAATTATACAGGTTTTTTGGAGACTCGTGCGAAATATTTCTAGAGATGAATACTTGTGAAAAATTAACACCCGCCATTGAAAATAGATTTTTCAATTCGTATTCTGCTAAGTATGGATTGCAATTTGAGCTTTAAAATGTTAAGAATTAAATTGTAAATGAAAGTGGAAATTGCGCTTTTTGTGCGAGGCCAATTCGTATCTTACAGATATTTTGCTGTTTCGCTCTGAGCCGGGAAAGTCAGTGAATAGAGCGGTAAACGATTGTAACTGGCTGATAGCCACGATCCAGTCGCACAAGTGGGGCAAACACACTAGTGTTGTGTCGTGAGGTTGCTGCCAAGTGGCGACGATGAATGACAAGCAGTCTAAATATAGTTGAACACTGATGACAGATGAGCAAACGTGGTAGCAGAGGAGCGTCCAACCCTGGTGGAGCGGCCAGGCAACCCGTAGTTCAGGCACGTGCTCGTAAGTGTGCGACTGGCATATCTACGTTAGAGTGAGTGAGTGAGATATTTTGGTCAGCGCTTAACATCGAGGTCTTTAACGCTGGTGAGGGGTTACATGAGGTGAGTATGGAGCAGCACCGGAATGAAAGGGTAGGGGAAACGGGAGATCCCCGAGAAAACCCGCCGACCAACGGCATCGTCCGGCACGATCCCCAAATGCGAAAATCCAGGGACCGACCCGCCGGGAATCGAACCCGGATCGCCTTGGTCTACGTTAGAGTAAGACTATTTATACTACAGGTTAGAACAGACATGGACAAACTTTTTAAGGGTATAGCCAGCAGGTAAAATATAAATTATCTACACGGGCCGAAAAAAATTAACAAAACACATTTTTATAACTGTTAAACTTAATTTTTTTAAATTTTTACACAAGCTTTACACAGGTTTATCCCTAAGAAGTACTCGACTGGCGCATGGACGGCGTTGCTGCGTGTCAAGCGTATTCTTTTTTTTTTCTACGCGAAACCGTTTAACTTAAGATTCATATTATGATTAGCCACGAAAAGAACACACACTTGAAAATATGCTTCTGGTGTAACTCCGAAAATATTACTTGATTTCGTGAAGTGCAAACCGAGAGGCATACGTTGGTCTTTACTTCACACTATTCAAAAATAAAATGTGGTCACCGCTGAAAGTCCCGTACGAAAAAGACTACAACGGAAACCTTGCACGCCAGTTGCGAATAGAGGCGATATGCTTCTAGTCGAGTGAGGGACACTGGCTCTTATCGCTACGCTGTTTCCACAAATAAATTCGACACCGGCGAAGACTCCTCTTGAAAAGTCGTGAAAAAATATTTCCAAGTCCACTCATCTTTAAAAACACGACATTCTGAATCAACTTTTACGTTTTTTACTTGCCATTGTAACGATCAAAAATGTTACTCAGTTAATATTACATGCGATAATACCGTACTTAAAACGCAATGAGACGGAAACCGTTATTCTGTTTTAGCCACGCAGAAAGTACCTTTTGTCCTATGTGTAACTGTAGGGGTTATTCAAAACCACGTCGCGGGCCGGATTGACTAGCCCGAAGTGTCGCACTTGGCTCGCGGGCCGTACTTTACCAATGACTGGGTTACAAATAAAATGTGTTTTCTTATGGGAGAGTTTGGCTCAGGGAAATTTTCTGCCGCTAGTTTCGCTGCTATCGCAAAGGGAGTAGAAAAATACGAAACTGTTGTAAAATTAAATTTAATTAGTTTTGGGAATGACAGAACTAATTTAACTTAATTTTAAAGTGAAAATAAACCGATTACGCGTATTAAATTATTAACTTTATGTAACTTAAAATTAAGGAAAGCTCTGTGATTAGTCAGTTTGCGCCCATTACCGATACCAGAGCTCAAGCGGCAGACATTTTTCCCTCTGTAAAACTTTTAACATTTATTTTTCTAACCTGTAGTAGAATTAACCTTAATTAGAGCTTGCTGAAATCCTAGCACATCTCGCTGTTACAACCACAACACTCAGATACTGTACGTTAAGATGTGTTCCATCAAGTGGTTTATCAGCTTGGATCAACCAAAGGGTTTTAATATTTAACTAGAATTATTTATTTCTTCACTGAATGGACCTAAAAAGTGTTATGAGTCGGTAAAGATTACCCCTGCGGTCAAAGTGTGCCCGACTGACGGTTCTGAAGAGGAAGACAGACGCCATTTGAGCGCATTGCGCATAGAGTCGATAATGCATGTGGTAAACGAGTATAAATCGGCCTTAGAGCCGCTGTTGATCGCGATCATTGTAGTACAACAGCACGCAAATTATATCTGTCACAAAAAATTTTATTATTGCACGACTGAGCGCCAATGCCGTAAAAATGCAATTTTTTGCCATTTCCACTATTTTCCTCTCTAACGGCATGCGATAGGACTAAAATAAAAAGTGGTGTGTTCACATAATACTTTTTTTTTTACATTCCCTGTAAACAAACCATGTTCCCAGAACAGTTGTTCACGGGCACACGCATATACGTGCAAACATTTATATTACAAAAATCATCTTGCTAAGTCTCCTCTTTACACGGACGCATGCCATTTGTGTTTGACATGCACTACTGCGTGAGTACCGCTGTAGTTCGAGCACGTCAGTGTTGGTAGCTTCGCAGTGTCACATTGCCCAAAATTCACCAGAAGCCTTGTGACAGTCTCGACCTGGGAGAATATAAGCAGAGAGATAACTAGGAAATGAAAATTCGCGTTATTGTTTCGTAGCAGACTTTACTTAATCGACGTGTACAGCCTTCAACACAATCTGCGGTGTAATATGCCAACGGCCCTTATGTGGAGTCATTTACGTATTTGACTGCTTTACGTGTTACTGGTCACTCTGCCGTTGAAATTATAACTATCGGCAAAATGAGTTTTCCACCGCAAGCCCCGACACTGAATGATAGGGACCCATGATTTCCGCGATAAGATTTATGCACCTCTTTACTTCAGTGCATTATCTGTATATCTGCAGCTCTGCTTCGTTGTATATTCCATTCTTATAAGTTCGGATAGATCTGACAGCAACTTATGCGCAATAATTTGTAATTTTTTTTGTCACTACACAAGACAAACTGTGCAGTATAAATGCTGAAATTGACATTTCAGGTTCATTTTAGAGCTAAAAATGTCTTGCATTGTGCAGCAAATCACAAAATACTAAAAAATTATTGCCCGTAAGTAAGGCCCGGTAGTTTTCGCGAAAAGATTTTTGCAGTATTTTGTTTCAGTGCCTTACGTGCGCACCTGCATCTCTGCTATGCGGTCGGTGATTGGATGCCGTAACACCCAGCGTGTGAAGGTTAAACCCGCAAATCACAGGCGTGATGTGTGGCAGTTATCCGTATACTCATTGGCACAGTCAAATGAGTAACAACTCTGCACAAAACCACTCTGTCAATAGCCATGAATAGAGCCCACGATTTTTGGTGAAAAAGATTCTGCAACAATTTGTTTCAATGCCTTATGTGCACATATGCAGCTCTGCTTCGTGGTCAGTGATTGGCTGTGTTAAATTCTCAGCGTCTCGGGGTTTTACCCGCAAATTATAGACATGTGGTGTCACAGTAACCTTGTTCCTGTTGGCACAAGTCAAATGAGCCACGCCTGTGCAATTATACATTCAGCCAATAATCAAGAAGCAGACCTGCAGATGTGCACGTAAGGCGTTGAAACAAACTGTTGCAGAATCTAGCCATGAAGTTGAGCTGCACGTGTGCACGTAAGACACAGAAACAAGTTGGGGCAAAAATCTTTTCGCGAAAACTACCGGGCCCTACCCATAAGTTGCTGTCAGATTTATCCAAACTTATATGACATGGAGTATACCTAACAGCGTGTCTTCGTGCCGAGGCGTCTCTTATTTGACTGACCAATCAGAATAAGGTTACTGCGACACCACGCGTCTGTGATTAGCGGGTAGAAGTCCAAGACGCTGAGTGTTATAATCATCCAATCACTGACCCAGGGGCGTCTTATATGGCTGGGACAGGATTTATAATTTTTACTGCATAAAATATAATTTTTGTATTTTGTTATTTAAATAATGCTAACTTACGCACATAAAACTGAAGTTTTATTATTACAGGTTCTAATTTATGCACGCTTAATTAATAAAAAATGATGCAACAAGGTCACTGTCGCCGAAAAATTACTTGCCCCCCCCCCTAAGAAAAAACTGAAATGACGTCCCTGATGTGACTGACCACGAAACAGAGCTGCAGGTGTGCAAGTAAGACGTTGAAACAAATCAGTACTAAAGTCTTTTAAACAACAGGAGTCCCTACTGCATGCTAACTGAAGACGTCGTCGGGGGAACAAGCAAAAGTTTGCAGTCTAGTCTGATGTCAGAAAATAACAGGCAATCTGCAGGTGTCTTGGTATAGCTCAACGTAAAATTACTAAACTTCATAGAGTGTAGCATGTGATCGTCGGCACTCTTCAGCTAACTTCTGTATGAAATCTCTCTCTTTCCGTTCCATTTTAAGTTTACTTTTTAATGGCCTTTACAGACGATCAAATTTTGCTTCAAGTTATCTTCATATTTGTTGAATTAAATTTATTGAATACCATATGACACCATTTTAACGTTATAACCACGGTCGCTTTGTGTTTCAAGTGATCGTCAAAGACTTTCCATTTTAATATGTTATTTATCCTCTTGGATCGAAATGTTCAACCCTCGAGAAAAGGGTTTTCTCACAATTTAAAACATATCACATAATAATTGAGCTCTATAAGCATATTTAACAATTACTTTCGTGTCGTACAGGATGAATACATAATCTTCAATTAATTGCACAATTTAATTATTTTTTGGTTAATTTTGTTAAAAATTGTGCTATAAATTTCAAGAATTCGCTTCAATGTTTGCTGAATAAAATTCGCTGAGTAGCTATTAAGTTATATTCCGTTCAATAAATTTAATTCAATATTTATTTAACTGTATGGAAATACCTTAAGAAGGCGTTAAACAGCTACAGGAATTTCTAAATGCTTTTTTCTTCGCGTGGGTACCTTACATTAAACTGATACTGCGTGAAGCCAATGGAAATCTGGCAATAATATGTTTCTTAACAGGTCTGCAGTCATGCAGGGATGCATTGAAGGATTTGAGGAAGGAGGAGGATTTTTCAGTTCAAATATATTGTCACAGCAGTGCATCAAACGAATGCATATAAATTTGTGTATGGATAAAAAATATTTTTTTCTGTAAACGATTGGCTGCGGACGAAGTAACTGCTAGTTTATGTTTTTTTTTTTTATATAATATTAGATACATCGATTCCTTTATTTTCTGTTAATTGACAGTACCGCTCTTATATGACCCTTTTTATTATTTGAATTTTTAAATGAATGATAACGAAATTTGGCAAACAAGCAATTCTAACTGTTTCTTTCCTAATAGCCTGTCAAAACCTTGTTAGTCTGCATAAACTTTTAGAATTAGATGTTTATTCTCTTTAGCATTGTACAGCACAGCTCGGAATTACGCCCTTTATCGCCATGTCAATAGGTTATATTGTAGTACAACTGTAAACCAGTGTAGGTAAGTAGCTCGGTGATGTTAACCGAGTAGTTGTTCCGTGCAGTGCTGCAGTGCGACACGTGTCGTGAGCTATAGAAGTGGAGACTCTAGAGGTGAACACTGCACCGCTGAGTAACTACATTATACAAGTGACTGTTTTAACTGTTCTAAGAAGACACTGAATCGCCGCTCAGCATCCAGAAATGTGAATCTTCCAGGTTTCATAAAGTACATTAACATTATGTACAAGAAAATTTTATTAAAAGAAACAACACATGAATAAAAGCAAAGGAACATGTACACAGAATTATCCAAAATGTTCTTCCAAACTCTGGTCAAAACAATTATTGCCGAAATTACTTAGGGGATCAGACAAAATCAGTGAGAGCTATGTCGTGTTTTATGTTGATGTAATTGGTTATATTCCATTTCATGGCATATAACGCTCGTCCACACAGAGCAGGGTTGGTGGACGACATGTTGGACGAGGAGGATAACGAGAGTGTACCGCTTTCCTTACTACCAGGAGTTGAAGGTTTGCAGTGTACTGTTTATGAGCATCAAGATAACTAATCAATTTATTAAGTCCATCCATTAGGCTAGAGGTCAAACTGTTGCTGGCCAATTGGGCTAAACCATGTCAGTATGGTCCGCTAACGTAAGTGATATGGAACACGTTTTATGGCCTGATGCTAGCACAACCTCCTTTACCTAATAACAATGCGTTTGTTCTCAACTGAGTAGGACACTTTTACCCTTTTCTTTTTTTTCTCAATTTTCTGCTGGTTTACTCAATTAACCTACTTTACTCACGAATCATTGGCATCTCGACAGTTAAATTAAGACCTTAAACCGAATGTAACGTCATGTATCATCAGAATCCTGCACGTCTTTCCTCAACGCATGATATTGTTTAAACCTCGCCCATCTTGGTGGCAGATTCGGTCTTCACAGGTTTTTTTCTTTCGCTATACTGTATCTAGGCTACACATTCTAAACCCTCTTGAATTTATTGTCTCCTTTTGTCACTCTTAGGTCCTGTCTTGAGGTACTTGGAAAATTGTGTTGTCCACAGCACAGGTGCCACTGAGTGAATACCACTAATCTGAGATTGTGTTTCTTGGTTTTATAATTACGTGTGTAGGTTTGTACGTTGTAGTAATTCACAATCATCCATGCATCTCACTTGCATTGACTCTTCTACAAAGAGAAACTTTTAGAGTATAAATTTTACTTTGGTGAATGAATACTCTTTGGTCTACTATCCAGTCCACGGTCGTAGAAATACAGGTCTGGACACTCGCCTATCTACCAATGCTATGGAGTTGACCCCTCTATGACTGAAAGCGCCACTATCAATGAAGTGTTGTTTTAACACTGCAGTATAGCGTCTTACTAGCAGTTCTCCTAGCAGCTCCGACACGAGTTTGCTCCTTGTAGTCCCATTTACGCAATGTTAAAACAACCCCACAGTGCCAGTGGCGCCAATCAGTCATAACGGGTTCAATTTTGAACTCCAGTGTCCAGACCTGTTCCTCTATGGCCGTGATCCAGTCATTTATTTCAAAATGCTGAGGTTTTCTTGTGATCTCAGTCTTCGAAACCACTTCTTTTTAAAGCTCATCTCTCATTCTCTTATAAGCAAATATATTGATGCTTCTCCTGTCAGGATCAAAAGTGACTCCTTAGCTGTTGTTTTGTATGCTTTAGTTATGATCAGCTGAGCCGCCCTTTGAGCATGTGTGAGCAAGCTGATATTGCGAAACCAAGTCAGCCCTGTGATACCATACAACTATAATGACTTCTAAAACTACCTTAAATATTCTTTTAAGGTTCTGAAATGCAATTCCTAGCTGTTCTTTCTATTAAGTCTTTGAAAATCTGGTACTGCTTTAATGGCTGTGTGTGCGTGTATGTGTGCATGTATGTGTATATATATATATGCTATGTGTGTAGGCGTGTGTGTATGTGGGGAGTTCATGAACGACAGGTACAAACACTGTGAGGTGATTCTCTATCCAAAAATGGGATCGAACGCATTATACCAACAATGTCGTACACTTATTCATAATGGAGATATCCACTTTTAAAGAAATTTACATTTAAAACGGCTTCAACTGAAAATAATAAAACCTACTGGAGAGTAACGAAAAAATATATGAATGATGTTGTTACTTTACCTAAACCATAAGTTGTACGGCCAGCCTTGTAACACGGGTTGCGTTTTTTGGCACACAACCAATTGCATCCACCTTTAAAAAGTTTATATTGAATGTTCCATGAAGTTGGCATCTACTGTGCATTTAGTGTGATTACTACTTCGTCGAAAACAACAAAAGTACTCATGGGTTACACATACCTTCGAAGGATATAAACATACCACCTTTTTTGTTTGCAATCTAGGACATTTTACGTACTCCACAATTGTGCAAAAGCTTAAGGTCTACGTAAAATTACATCATCATCCACATAAGTTTACTTTAATTTCCAGTAAGTTTTATTTTTTTCTGTTAAAATAATTTAAAATCCCGATTTTTTTTTGTTTGGATATTTTCCCTTATGTTTTGCTGTACGAAATTATTCGTACAATGTTATCTATGCCTTTTCGATAGGGAATCACCAAAGTTCAGGAACATCCTGTGTCTGTGTGTGTCGATATATATATATATATATATATATATATATATATATACACACACAATATGTTCGAGAAATCCCATTGTTACCCAAGATGACTCCCAAGTGCTGTACTAATATTCTTTCATGTGCTACACCAGGCTACCATCGTATCGTACTACTGGTGGTCTTACCAGTTTTAATTTTAGTGGCATCACCTTGTTTACGCAGAAAATTTAAATTTAATCTCCCTCGACAATTCCTTGATATTATTCCTAATAGGCGCGATTTTCGATTCAAGAATTGCTCTTGCATTTCCAGAAATAAGCATTAAGCCATTATCGGCCTAATCAAAGACCCTGTATGTATCACTGCGGGAGTTTTCGAAGTCCAGAAACAAATTATTAAATATTTTATTTTAAAGACTTGGTCCAAGGATTGATCTGTGTGAACATCCATCTTGTAATATATCTAATGTACTTGCCTAAATTACAGACGTAATTTTAACTTTAACTTTGAATACCTCGCTATAGTTCTTATATTATGTTAGTATTTGGTAACTAAATAACGTAAATAATTGTATTTAAATCTAATATGGCTGTTGACATTTTCTCTTTATAATATTTGTTTGGAAACCCCCTAGTATCGATTGTAAGTGCAGAAGGTTAGCTAGGAGATTTTGTTGTGAGTGCTTTGGAGTATTATGTGGTAGGAGGGTTTGAAAAAAATAGAGTTCTGGAATGGACACGGGGAAGACTAGCTATGCTACATCGCGAGCCTAGAAAGGCCCGATTTTATACCCACGACCTGGATAGTTCAAGAATCAGAGGTCTATTCTTGTTGATGAATGTAATTTCACTTGTGTTCTCTAAGCAAGAAAAACAAACTCGTTGTTTTATTGTTTATGTAGTGTAATTAAAGGAATTAAATGTGAGTTAAAGATTTTATTATAATCTTGAATGTATTAATTCCAACAGGTTATGGGCCCAGGATATTTTCGAGTAAGTAAATAATTGTTTATCTACTATTTCAAGACATAATATGTAAATGTTAGAATTATGGCCAGTCTTGCACCAATTAGAATTGAACCATTGGGTAAACATAATTTTGATACATGGAAAATTCATGTAGAAGCAGTTTTAGTTAAAAATGATCTTTGGGATTATGTAAGTGGTGCTAAAAATCGACCGACTGGAGATGAAAAAGAAATTAAAAGCTGGGACGTTGAGGATAGGAAGGCAAAATCTGATTTGATACTAAGCATTCATGCATCTGAGTTAAAACAGATAAAAGATTGTGCAACCTCACATGATGTTTGGAAAAAATTACACACAATATATCAATCAAAAGGACCAGCACGTAAAGCAAATCTTCTGAATCAAATAATTTTGGCAAAGATGAAAACTGGGGAAGATGCCAGAGCACATGTGAATAATTTATTTGATCTAATGACAAACTAAAAGATCTTGGTGTAGAAATTAATGACGATCTTTTGACTATAATATTACTCTACAGTTTACCAGAAGAATTTGAGAATTTTAGGTGTGCGATAGAATCCCGAGATGAACTACCAAAACCAAATTCTTTGAGGATAAAAATAGTCGAAGAAAGTGATTCGAGAATGAATAAGTTTTTTTTAAAAGTCAAGATACTGATGAAGTTAAAAATAGAGAAGGTGTTGTATTTCAGGCACACAAAAGAGATATACGCTGTTTTTCATGTGGACTTCATGGTCACATTGCAAAATTTTGCAGGAAATCTCAATATGAAAGAAAGAAAACAACTTGGTGTAAGAAAGGAAGAGAAGCGTACAAGAGTGATGTCAACACTGAACATAATTCATGTGATTTTTCTGCTGAAGTTGAAAATGAATCAGACTTAATATTGAATGCAAGTCTGGAAGAGAGTATAAAATTTATTGTTGACTCTGGAGCCACCGATCATCTTATTAATTCTAGCTATGAGAACTTACTCAGTGATGTGAAAATATTAAACCCACCATTGAAAATATGTGTCGCTAATGGTGAAATACTCTATGGAAAAAAGAAAGGAAAACTTACTGGTTTTACCAAGTTCGGAAATGAAGTGAGAATACACGACATCCTATGTGTCGAAGGAATAAAGAGATGTTTGCTATCTGTAAAGAAAATGGCTCAAAAAGTAATTACTAAGTTACATGCTTTGATTCAAATGGATTCTCGATCAGAAAAGAAAATAAGTTTATATATCTAGGAGATTTTACACGGCTGTGTGAAATTGAAATAATGACAAAAAGCTGTTATAGTACATTTTCATTCTGGCATAAAATACTGGGTCATGCTGGAATAGATTCAGTTAAAAAACTCTCATCAGCTGGAAAAATTTCTCTATGTACCAGCTCTAATATGAAAGAATGTGTAGCTTGTATTGAAGGAAAAATGACTAGAAAACCTTTCAACGTAACAAGAAAGAGAGCACAGAAAGCATTGGAATTGGTACATACAGATGTATGCGGACCCATTTCTCCTGATACCATGGATGGCATGAGATACTTCATAACGTTCACTGATGATTATTCTCATTATGCAGAAGTACATCTAATGAAGAACAAGAGTGATGCTGTGATGATATTTGAAAACTTTGTGGCAAGAACGTCAAACAAATTTGGCTATAACATGAAAACAGTTAGGCTTGATGGAGGAACAGAGTATGTTAAGATACAGAAAATATGTGCTGCAAAAGGAATAGTCTTGGAAAGAACACCACGATATACTCCTGAGCTGAATGGAGTAGCAGAAAGATTTAATAGGACGTTACTTGATTCGGCGAGAGCTTCTTTATTTGATTCTAACTTGGGCAAAGAATTCTGGGGGGGGGGGAAGCAGTGCGGCATTCTACGTATGCAATAAATAGGAGGCCAACAAGCGCTATTCCTGATAATCTAATTCCAGCAGAAATGTGGCATGGTACAAAACAGGATATGAACAGACTTAAGTCATTTGGCTGTGACGCATATGCAAGACTTCCAAAACAACTGATTACAGGAAAGTTTGAACCAAGAACTATCAAAGTAAAGATGTTGGGATATGCACCAACCGGATATAGACTCTGGGAAGAGGACAATAACAGGGTAATTATTAGTAGAGATGTTCACTTTATGGAACTTTGCTATGAAAAAGAAGAGAAAGGTTTTAAGAAATTTGAAAGTGAAAAGGAGGAACAAAATCAAGAAAATGACGAAAAAGATTTGACAGAACTAGATGTGGTTCGACAAAACAATAATGAAATAATACAATTTGATTCGCAAACGAGAATCAGAAGAAAACCAAATTGGATGCAGGATTATGAAATATATTCTGCTGAAACATTTGAAAATATTTCATATAGAGACGCATATGACAATGGTTGGAACTCAGCTATAGAAGAAGAAAAACATAATATAATGCGAAACAAAACATGGATAGTTGTTGAAGATCATGGAGAACCTCGAATTGATGAAGTTTGGAAATTTAAAGTAAAAATAGATGAAAATGGAAGACAGATAAAAAAAGGCACGATTAGTAGCACGAGGCTATAAGCATGATGGAAATACGTATGGTGAAGTGTATGCACATGTGCCTAGAATGGAAACTATAAGAACTGCATTAGCCAAGGCAGTTAATGAAAATCTTGAAATAGATCAGATGGATGTAAAAGCAGCATATCTTCACAGCTCATTAAAGGAAGATGTGTTCATGAAGATACCTGAAGGGTTTGAGAATGAAGGAGGTTTATGTAAACTAGAAAAGGCACTGTAAGGACTGAAACAAGCATCACTCGCCTGGATAATTAGATTTTCTGAATTTATGAAAAGCATTGGTTTCAGAAACTCCTGCATTGATTATTGTTTGTATGTAAAAGAGACAGCTGAAGGTGATATGTTTGTGATCAATTATGTCGATGATATCATTCTGATTGGTAATCGTACAATGATAAATGAAATAAAATCAAAACTCAAAATTGAGTTTGAAATGAAGGACATGGGAGTGGTGAAGAAATTTCTTGGACTAAGAATAAAAAGAGGTAACAGTCAGAAAGGTCATTGGCTGACTATTGATCAAACCGAATACGTATCAAAAGTAATAAAACATTTTGAAATGGAAAATGCAAAAGGAAAATCCACTCCATATGAGACTGGATTAAAACTAGAAACGTGTGAAAACAATGAAAATGACTTGCGATTGAAAACTAAATATCAACAATTGATAGGTTCTCTGAGTTACATAATGGCAGGGAGCAGACCTGACATAAGCTTCATTGTTAACTATCTTAGTTGTTTTCAGAAAAATCCGCAAAAAGAACACTTCTCCTGTGCGAAAAGGGTACTGAGATACCTAATTGAGACTGCAAATTATGGACTTATCTTCCACGAGTCGAAACCTTCACAGTTAATTGGATATACAGATGCTTCTTGGGGTGATAGCGAGGACAGGAAGAGTACGTCGGGTTACTGTTTCTGGCTGGGTAAATGTCTCATTGCATGAAAGACACAGAAACAAAAATGTATCAGCTTATCAACTTGTGAAGCCGAATGTATAAGTCTGGCAAGTGGTACTCAAGAAGGAATTTGGTTGAAGAATGTATGTGATGAACTCAAAACAGGAAATAAAAATGAAGCAATAAGAATTTACGAAGACAATCAGTCAGCCATAGCAATAGCAAAAGATGTAGAAACCAAACGTTCAAAACATATTGATATTAAATATCATTTTGTTAAGGAGCTTATATCAAACGCAAGAATCACCATTGGATACGTTAATACAGAAAATCAAATTGCTGATATTTTTACCAAGATTCTGTATTCTTGTAGATTCTTGAAACTTCGAGGATTGCTTGGCATAGTAGAGCTGAAAGAAGTGTGAAATTATGAGGGAGTGTTGATGAATGTAATTTCACTTGTGTTCTCTAAGCAAGAAATACAAACTCGTTGTTTTATTGTTTATGTAGTGTAATTAAAGGAATTAAATGTGAGTAAAAGATTTTATTATAATCTTGAATGTATAAATTCCAACAATTCTTGTGATGGAAAACTAGGACGAGCGGACGACGAGGACCTTAAGTGTTGCAGTAGAAGATTGTTCATGGTACTGTGACTTCTTTCTATAGCCTGCACATCAGTACAAGAACGAAAGAATATAGTTTTGGACAGACAATTTATTCTATATCTGTACTAAGGCACGACTCTCTCGCATGGTTCTCGGTACATTTGCCGGAGGTAGTTAGTTGGTAATTCATCTATTTTGATTCTTAAATCCAGGACAATTTATGATTTCCATTTGAGCGTTAATATCCTTCAATTTTGTCGACAGCCACAAACTATTACATTTCATTTTTTTCTCGTATTACAATATTATTTTTATTTATTAGCATTGTCTCACGTAAATGTTTTGAGCAATTTTCTTTCCGTTTCTGTAAACGAATCCACTATTAAATTTTCCCTGATATTCTGTGATTGATTTAGGTAATGGATGTTAAACTTAACGTAATATCTTTCTCTGCATGCATTGGTAAATGTTATATAATTTTTGAGCAAGCTAGCCGTGGTTGAGTCTCAAAGAGAAAGCAAAACATAACAGTTGATACAAAATAAGTACCACAGATTAAAATCTGAAAATTCTTTTTTTTTTTTTTGTCTTAATTGTCTTTGATGTATTTTTACTAATCACCTCACGAAAGTGTCCAGCTATGTAGAGATTTGCCAGAAACGCTTGCATTTTAGCCAATACATCACCTGTGGCCATCAGGCATTGTGAAAACTACCTGCTAAGCAGAAAAATATGTCTGTACAGAACATATTTTATCGATGCTCTTCTTGATGTGTATTTTCGCATCATACAGTACACGAATCCTGTGCATTTGCCTTTTGAAACCCATATCGGTACTGTTTGCTTTTAATCCTTCCACCAAACTTTCATTTATTCATTCCTCGTATATCTTGACTTGCGATCGTGTCTGTCGTTTATACCCATATATGTATGATTTATACAATCCCGGTTTTCCTTTGTGACAGGAAAACTTTTAGTTCGGCTATCATTATAAACGCGTAGTAAATGTCATTGTGTTGTGTAGATGAATTTCCTAATTATTTAAACTCATAAGCCAACGTTATTAACAGCTTTTCTGCATTTCATGTTGCATACAATATTTAAAAGTTGTTCCATAATAAATGTTGGATCGTTTTCAGTGTCAGGCATATCTTGCATCTGTTGCCATTTCCAATCGTGCTATTTGTTCTCATTTTTCTGGTAGTCATCAGACAAGAGTTGCTAAGTTCGCTTAAATTACTTATACTTTTCGTAGGCCTTATATCTCTCATCTTACTTCGCGCTCGATGCAGTTTCTACGGTTTCTTATAATGTTTTTCTTCCAGTTCATTATTCCACCAGAACGTGTGCCTTAATAATACAGTAACCCTTGGATCAATACCATCTTAATTTATACTGGCTTCATGCACATTTAGATTATCCAATAATACGTTATTAAATTTAACCGAGTCAGCATTTTTCATCACACAAAAGGGTGCCACTTCAATTTCAGTTCCAATGAGAGTTAATACAGTCTTTTTAGTCATGTCTGTGGTCAAATATATGTATGCCCTTTCAATTTGTAATGTTGACAGTTTTCATTGAATTTTCTTTTTAAATTTTGCTTTGGATAGTTCTCGTAAATATGTTCCATTGCGTCTTGAGCAGACTGTTTCGGGTCTGTAGCGTTTCACCATATGGCCACATTGTTGATAGTATTAAAATCTGGCTATGTTAATATAGTCCCTTCCAAGTCAGATATTATATCAAATAAAATTCTACCTTTACCTATGAATTTATTTCTACCGTCAAGAGTCGCACTCCAGGACTACATTTACTATCCTTGCATATTATATTTCTTTTCTACGCCAAAGTTTTTAAAGTCATTGGCATGTACGTTTCTTACAGCTTTGAGATTCTGAACAGAAATTGTTTCCACTGGATGACTGTGGTCGTATGTGCGAGATACATCAGAAACCATGATTCTAGGTCCCCTAGTGCCTCAAGATTCAGCCTTACCTGTTAAATATTTGTCGATTTATCGTCTATTGAAAAGTAGCCTCGGTTTGGACTCCACACTTCACAACTTTTTTTAACATTCCTTATCTGCGAACCCTCTGCTTTTAGGTAATAATACTCTTTGACTTTCCTTTCGGTCTCCATGGTGGTCAGCCTTTCCTTTGCTGGGTATGCCAGTACAACTTGCTTTGCAGTTTTCGACTTAAATTCTGTGTATTTTGTTACCTGTACAAATCTGTTTATTACTGAAACATCGTTTCCAGGTTGTGAAGCTTTCATGACTTTGCTGTAGTTTTGTTGCAGCTGTCGAACTTGCCTTTCAAGTTTAGCATTCTCTATGTCTTATCCAGTAGTGACTGAAATTTAGTGATCATAGGCAAGAATCATTTAGCTTTAACTCTATTGAGATGTGAGTTAAAATAATGTATCCAGTCCAAATGCCAACAAGGGTTTCATGTATTTGTTCTGTTGTCCACGCAGTCTAGTTCTTTACTTTTACCATTTATTTCAAGGAGGATAATAAAAAGCCACCTACTAGGATACCAGGAGTCGAAGTCTTGCTGTGAACTATTGATAAGCCTCGAGGTTACCATATTATCGCTGTGCCGTTCGCGCCATGAGGTCGTTATCAGCGACCATGTCTTCCGTCATATCTCATTGAGTCACGAGTGTTTATGATGCGATAATAGTTTACAACACCACTGCGTAGCACTTAGCTCAGATAGTAGCTGTGCATCACAGTCGCACCTTTGCCATCTACATAATTGAGCAATAATGAATGTATTACGAATGAGCTACCCATTTCTGGACTTCCGGAATACAAAATTGATAATGTATACGTACTGTATTTTGTAATTGAGTGAGTTACTGACAAAAGTAATGGCAAGTCTTTGGATGTGAAAGTTCTTGTGTTAAGTCAATCCTACTTTATTCCCTGCTGATTCGTTGACATTTATTACCCTTCCAGGTTTAAACAGTTACCGGTACCAATAATGAAGTTTGTATGAAAGAAGTAAATATTTCAAGATATTAAACAGGAATTAAGATGCCTATGCACTGGATGTAATTTTCCACATTTGAGGTGCGGAGAAAGGGCAGCGATAAGGGTCAAACTGCCACGCTTTACTATAACAGCATCACCTCTACTTACGACGCGAAACTAGTGGGCAGTGTTTTTGTAGTATATTATTTATGGTACTTTAAGAGGTGACCCTGTAGTTTTATTGTTGATAGTATAAAGTAAAGGCAAACGCAGGTTTCTACTATCTAATCCGGGTGGTTTTTTTTAAGTTACAGCAATATAAAAAATTAAGTTCCTAGCCATATTGTGGGCTCCAAAACCATGATGTTTCTAGTAATCGTCTTGCATGTTTTAAATTACAGAAGCATAGTTTCAAGTGACCGTTACAACATCGTTCATACACTGATACATAGTACAATAAATTAAAAAATAATAAATCCAAGATGCTGTATGCTTACTTTTAAAATCTTTCGTTGAATGAGCTTGTAGTGAAAAAATTCGTTGGTCACTTGTTTATAGTTTATAAAGTGCCAAATGCAGTAGTATGTTGTGTTTGGTTATCACATTCAACTGTACTGATGTACAGGTGTTTTCAAATTCCCTTTACTAAATGTAAGTGCTTCCATTTTACAAGCTTTTATTTAACTTGCAATGTTTGTATGTTTTTCGGGTTAAATCTTGCAACTGAATTTCAAAGTAGTTATCCTCAACCGATTGAGCTGAAATTTTGCATACACGTTTAGTTTGGATGACAATGGGTGGTTAGTTAAGGGCTTGTTCCCGAGTTATTTTTTTTCAGACTGGTGCCAATAACTCAAATATTTTTTAACCAAAAGTTTTGTAAAAAATTGAGTCAATGTGCAATTACACGATGCACAATACTGTGGACGCGTTTGTTTTAAAATAATGTACCATTCGCCAGCAAAAAAAAAATAATAATTTCCTTCAAATTTGCTTATTTTCACGACGAAAAACATGGAACTTTGGATAATGAAATCTAAAAAACCGTTCAGTATAATTCTACAAAAAATTCAGCTACAAATTATAACATATAAGAGTCAAAACTGTGCAGCGAAATTTTGATATGAGTATTAGGTAGCAATAAAAAATATTTTTTCGAAATCACTGCAAAACTACGTAACAAGGCCTTAAGTGACGTTATTCTAAATCCAATATGGCGGACCGCCCTAGATGGCGGACTAGTTATTTTTTATACACTCCCATGAAAAGTGTTATAAAATAATAAGATACTATTATAACTACCGAGCCTTCTTTCCTTAGTATTGATGAAAATAATTTATATGACTATCTTTAGGACTAATATGGCATGCAATGCGTTAAACTAATAACATACCGACAAAATTTGAACATTTTACACTCGGCAGAAATCGCTGCAGTAGTTTTCAAATTCAAGTCACATCTAGTTAATATCTAAAAACACATGGCAGCTGTACAAATCAAATGTCAATGTGGTTGATAGTGTAACTGTTACCTTTTAAAACCAAACGGGGATAGAATTGTTTAATCTAGATGTAGGTATTCGAAATAAATCTAAAATATAAATTATATTGCAATTTTTAAAATAAGTGTCTTAGCAATTCTTATATTATTTTATTGGCGAATATTGAAAAAAATTTTCATTGTATTGCTAACTGTCGAGTTTTATACGAAAATGTGCAGGAATTTATATATATATATATATATATATATATATATATATATATATATATATATATATATATATATGAGAACACTGACTGGCTAGCTGACATATCAAACTGCAGCCCAAACCACTGGACCCAGAATCATGAAATTTTTTGTGGTTTCTCCTAAAGTCGTAGACGAGCACTAAGAAGAGATTTTTTTAATTTCGTCCCCTAAGGGGGTGAAAGGGGTGATATTTGTTTCACTAGGTTCGTCTACATAGCTCGAACCTGACAGCCTTATCGTCATGACTTTTACTTCAGTGGATGAATCATAAAAAAAATCATATTAGCAAATTTTACGTTTTTAAATTCAACAATTAAGGGGATGAGATCACCTTAAATTAGTTTTAGAATGATTTTCGGTATCTATCGAAACCTTTTAATTAATCGTTGTATCACTGGAACACAATTGGCTGTCGTCGTGATTTTTACTTTAGTTGGTTACTTATAAAAATGACTTCGACAGGACTCCAAGACGTTTCGAAATTCATTAATTACGGGGATGAAAATACGTGAAAAGTGTTTTCGATTATTCCT
>PNEQ01072586.1:27068-51857 GCA_003012365.1 Medauroidea extradentata
ATATATATATATATATATATATATATATATATATATATATATATATATATATATATATATATATATATATATATATATATATATATATATATATATATATATATATATATATATATATATATATATATATATATATATATATCGACGTGATTCATGTTTAAGATTGATGCGATATCAAATAGTTGAAAATGTAATTTTACGAATTCCCGAAATTACACAGCTACGGAGGTGAAGAGGGGTGAAAAGTGATGAAATCTGTTTTCAGTTAATCGTCAATATATCTTAAATCCAGCGGGTTATTGTGTTTTTCACTTCCAAGAGACACCAGTATAGTAGTCTAAAATGTGATTCAAGGTTTTTTCGAAATTCAGACTCTTGGCAGGTGAAAAAAATTGGAATGTGTTTTTGATCCATCTTCCATATATATCGAACCCATCGAGATATTCAGTTAATTTTTGCTTCGGAATGATGGTTAGGTAAGTGGCTGCAAAACGGTTTGAAGATTTTTCAAAATTCGAACTCTCAGTACTATACAGAAGTGATCTGTGTTTTTAATGAATGATCGATTCTGCTTCGACTGAAAGGGCTATCATCGTTAATTTCACTTTACTTGGATATTTGTACAAATATTTAAGATGTGAAATTAAAATTTCTTGAATTTCGACACTTAAAAGGGTGAAAAGGCATCAAATTTGTTTGCTGTCAGACGATGATACCATAACCAATAGAGATATTGAGGTGTTGTTCGGGTTAGAATGATGCTTACGTAAGTACCTAAAAAAGTAATGCAATTTTTTTTCATTTTATAAGATAACTTAACTATTGAGAAGAAAACTTAATTTGTAAACTATCAAGGTCGGTTCGAAATGTCAGTGTGACCAGCGAGAAATAAATTATACAGGGATTTAATTTTACAGTCCTACTGAGGCGATTTGTTGTACAATCTCTATGATCTCAGGAAATTAATATTTTATTTTTTAATCAAATTTTTATGAACAATTTCGACGTTATGTGGCAAATCAGTAAGTTTGTAAACAAACTTTGTTTCCCACAATACTCTCCTCTTGCGGTGTGACGTCAGAGGGCGTGTACCTCAAGTCGTCCATTGTTTTTAGCTCGGAAGATAATCAGTCTTACTACCACGTAAACTACGTATTTCGTTCTATTACCCTCTAACAACAAAGAGTCTGTTATTACCTCACAACGTCAACATTGATGTGATTAGAAATAAGGCCCAGGCGAAGCTGCTGTTAGTGACAGGGACGAACTTAAGACTTCTTTTCACGTGGACAACTATAACTACTTATCCTGCTACATAGTTACGTCAACTAGCAGATTTGTCATCCTAACACTTGGCGACTGAACTAATTATCTGGTACACAGAGATGTTTTTCAATTAAAGTAGATATTATCTACTGTGAGCAATACACGCGAGCAAAGCCGCGGGGCGCACTGCTAGTATATATGTGTGTGTGTGTGTGTGTGTGTGTATATATATATATATATATATATATATATATATATATATATATATATATATATATATATATATATATATATATAGGATGTCCACAATGTCTTGTTACATCCCTGTATGTAGTTTATGCGTACTGTTATGGTATTATTATGTAATGGTGTCTTGTGTTTTACCTTACCCTTAGGTATCCAGTGGATTTATGGCATGTATTGGGTTGTGTTGCAGACAAGGAATGTGAACCATGTGTGATACCAGCGAATACACCCTGGAGTAGAGGATTGTTGTGAGTGCTTGGGTTCACGAACGTCCTCATACTGGGAAGACACTTTGTGAAGTGCGTGCCGATTTCCAACAACGATTCCACAAAGAGGCGCCACCAAAACAAACCCTTCTGCGTTGGTAACACAAACTCTTTGAAACGGGCAACACCAAAGATAAACTACGAACTGGAAGACCTTCAGCCAGAGTGCAACAATGTCAGGAAGTCGAAGAATCAGTATTGGGATCACCAAAGAAGTCACTCTGCAAACGATCAGCGGAGCTTGGAATACCGCGATCGACACTGCATAAACACATGAAGAACGACCTACATCTTCACGCACATTGCCCCATGTTCGTTCAGGAGTTATCAGACATTGATTTAGCCCGCAGATGAGATGCATATACGTTGCTTCTTCAGACTTTCGACACAATCCCAAAACGTGGAAAGGTCATTTCCAGTGATGAGTGTGCCATATATGGAGCTGTCAATCACGGAATGTTATGTTCTGGTCCAAGGAAAATCCACGTTATGTCGAAAAATTGGAACATAATCCTCCACATGTCATGAAATGGACTGCAATGAACAATCGACATTTGTTTGGACCATATTTATTTGATGGAACAGTGAACCAGACAACTTATCTGGACATGCTGCGAACCTGGTTTGTGCCACAACTGGAGGAACTTGCTATTCTGGATGATGTGTGGTTCCAACAGGATGGAGCGCCAGCCCATTATGCCATCTCTGTTAGGGAATACCTTGCCGAGGTCTTTCGGAATCGTCGGATTGGCCGAGGTTCAGCAGTGCTGCCTGCTTCACTCTAATGGCCACCTCGTAGCCCAGATCTCTCGACGTGTGATAATAGCCTTTGGGGCTTCGTAAAGGAGTGTGTTGCACAGCAGCGCTACGAAACCACAGATGAACTCAAAGCAGCAGTGAGACTGATGTGTACAATCCTTGAATGAAAGTGTAAGATTAATAACAAACCTATTCAAAACTTATCTTACGGCGTCGCGAACGCATCCTTTTTTGCACAAGTCTGAAACTTCTTCAGCAGGTAGTACCGCTGCGCGTCTAGTTTACCGTATCACACGAAAATGCGTAATATGCACAGATTCTAAAATATTACAGTGGTCCAACGGTGGCGCTGGTCCATTCATGGCACCTTTCCCCTATATATATATATATATATATATATATATATATATATATATATATATATATATATATATATATATATATATATATATATATACATACATACAACCGGCCTCTAAAAAACGAAAGGGACTTTATATAGTTACATAATATCGGTTTTCTGATATTTGCCAAATCTGCAAATCAGGAAGATATTATACAGTATATGTCATGCAAAAAGTGGTTAAGTGCCATGTGTGTGTTGACGTGCAAAAAATTAAAGAAAAAGTTAGTGTGCAACACTTGTCAGTAATGTATTTTTTGCACATATTTTAAGAGTTTATTTTTCATTTAGTGTTATTAATACAAAACCCTGCTACTTACAATAGGCCAAGTCTTGCGGTTCTAAAATGTTAAAACCTAGATATTTTAAAGAAATGTTCTGAAATTTTCTCTATGTTGTACCTAATGTTCAGGAAATAATAAGTGCTAATTATTTGAATTGTATAGTTAACCAAGTATTGACACATTTCTTGTAAACGCGGTAGATATCCAGAGCGATCCATTCATGGAAACTACTTGGTCCATTCACGGAACCCTATATCCACTGATGGACCACTTGCACATGTTTTTAAAATATTTTTTTTTGTAAATACAAATTGATTTTATAATTTTTAAGGGTGTGAGCCAGTGGTATACACCGATATATATGTGTATAATTTTTTTAAACCATTGTGATTTATCGTTTGTTACGCTGTAACATAAAATGTTTAGCCTTTCCCATATATATATATATATATATATATATATATATATATATATATATATATACATACACACACATATACTAGCAGTGCGCCCGCGGCTTTGCTCGCGTGTGTTACTCACAGCAGATAATATTTGCTTAAAATGAAAAACCTCTTTGTACACCAGAAGATAGGTAGTTCAATCATAAAGTGTTAGAATGACAAAGCTGCCAGTTGAGTTAACTCTGCAGCATGATAAGTAGTAAGTAGCTATAGCTGTCCACGAAAAAAGCATTCTTAAGTTTGTCGCTACCACTAACAGCGACTTCGCCTGGGCCTAATTTATAGTCACAGCAAAGTTGACATTGTGAGGTATTTACATCTCTTAAATGTAAGAGGGTAATCGAATGAAATACGCAGTTTACGTGGCATGAAGACTGATGCCTCCCGAGCACAATAATTGATAATGGTGCCCTCAATATCAAACTTATTTTTCAAAACCTTCACTTGAAGTTAAGTTCCACAAGGCAGTTTTTACGGGATAAAGTTTTGCAGAAATATTAACTTATTTGGTGCTCAAACCTTGAGGTTAGTGAAATTGTATATGCGAGATGACGCTGGCGAGTAACTTTAATGGATAGTGGACTGCATAATACACTTTTACCACTTTTGAACGATTTCATCCAAATTGCATTAATTGAATCTGTCTTCCAGTTTTTGTGTGTCAGTAATGCACATCTGCAAAGCTTTAACGGAATTGGAGCCAAGAACCTTCGGAACAATAGACCGGAGCTACAAACAACTGCCGCCACATAACGTCGAAATTATTCATGAAAACTAAATTTAAAAGTAAAATATTTCTTTCCTAGGCTCATAGAGGTTCGATAGATCTGTAGACCGAAACTCCTGTACAATTTGTTTCTCACTGGTTCTACTTGTTTTCGGTACATCTGCCTTTACAGCATATTAAATAAGTAATCATCATCCTGAAGCAAAAATAAACAGAATATCTCGATGGGCTGGATATCGACGATTTATCTAAAACACATTCCGAATCTTTTCACCACCTAAACGACTTAATTTCGAAAAACCCTTGAATCGCATTTCAGACTTCTTTACTGGCGTCTCTTTAAAGTGAAAATCACGACAATAGTCCGCTGAGTTTAAGATATATTGACGATTAATCAAAAACAAATTTAATCACTTTTCACCCCTTTTCACCTCCTTAGGTGGGGAATTCTGAAAATTCCTGAAATTACTTTTCAGGTATTTGAGTAAGCATCAATCTTAAACAAAAATCACGTCGCTATTTAAAATCAATGGGCTCGAGATTTTATATATATATGTATATATTGTAGATGGAAAACACATTTCACCCCCTTTTTTTACTTCTTTGTGGCTGAATTCGAAAAAAAAAAATATTTTTATGGTATTTGGGATATTTACAACTGCATCAATCTAATGCAAAGAGCAATTCAATATCTCGATTGGTTTGATAGACATGGAGGAATAATCGAAAACACATATCACGTATTTTCACCCCCTTAATTAAAGAATTTCGAAACGTCTTGGAGTCCTGTCATAAACATTTGTATACGTAACCAATTGAAGTAAAAATCACGACGGTAGTGAATTGTGTTTCATTGGTATAGACGATTCATAAAAAAAATGCCCTGTTATACTGCTTCGGTGTCGAATTTTTAAAAAACCTAAATCTCCTTATTGGGTATTTACGTAAGCAACATTTTGAAGTGCATACCAACTCTCTATCACGGAGGATTCGATAGATATCGACAGATATTCTGAAACATACTTAAAGTCTGTTCACCCCTTAAATGTTTAATTTCGAAAAAAAATCCTTAATTTGGCAAATATGCATATTTATGTGTGTCGTATTAAAGTAAAAATCACGATGATAGGCCGTCGAGTTTAAGCTCTATCGACGTTTCTTCGGAAACACATTTCACCCCTTTCCACTCCCTTAGAGGTCGAATTTCTAAAAATCCCTTCATAGTGCTTGCCTACGACCTGAGGGGAATCCACACAAAAAATTTCACGATTCTAGGTCCAGTGGTATGGGTTGAAGTTTAATATGTAAATGCGAAGTCCCGTTCAAATTGGATAAACAGTATGGTATTTACTGTATTCCAACGAAAGGTACATACGAAACTTAAAATTCATGTCCAATTCACTTAAAAACAAATATAATATGAGACTTGTCCCCGTCTACAGAATAGTATTACGTACGAGCCGAATATGACAGAAACTAATGTAGTAGCTTCCGTGATATTATGCAATGCTTTATTTTCTATGGAATGATGTTATACAAAGTATAGACCAACATTTATAATATATAAATATTGCTGTCTGCATGGCAAGCTTGGCTGGAACTAAACGTTAGGCCTAATATTATTTTACTAATTAACTAGGACTTATTATGTAAACGATATTCTAAAAATTGGTGTCTTGAGCACTGCAATGATACGTGTTGTCATTGCCTTCTGTATATTTCCTCATCATGAAAATTTGTCGGGAATCTGTTTGGTTAACTTCCGTGATACAGAATGGCAAATAATGTGTGATGCGTGGACCAGAATTCATGTACCAAACTCCGGGACGGGATTGTTTATGTAAAATAAATTGGGGTTACACTGACCAACACTATCGTCTGGTGAATATTAAGAGAGCTACAGGTCTTTGAAATCAAAATTTTGAAATACATTTTTGGAAAAATACTAGAAAGTATAAGAGATGGAGCCACCAAAATTGGCATATAGCTCTAAGAATCGGAACAAATGAATGTGTGAAAATGTGGTTGACGCAACGTTCACCTTCACTGCTTACGTACGGGTTACTCGACCTATTTGTGTAAGTAACTTTTAAATACTAAGCGGTATTAAAATATTAAATGCACATTGCCCATCGCGCAAAATTAATGAGAAAGTACCTCTTGAGTTAATTCACTACGGTAAACCGTTTTCAAGAAAATGCGAATCAAAATACGAAGTCGCAGTGTAACCCCGCATAGGTAGGCAATGCAACGGCTTTCTGAGACATGCTAATAGCAGCATTGAATGGTTAAATTGAGTACGGCAGTGATGTTTGGGTGACGTATTGACAACTAACATCGATGATTGAACGATGCTGTAGGGTGCCAAGTGATTTTGTTTTAGTTTTACGCGAAACTACTTAAGATATTTTCAACCCGTGTATCTACAAACATAACACACACTTGAAATAATAACGCTTAAACATGCAGTTTTCTTATTAGAATCACGATTTTGGGGCACCACAAAGAAGCTAAAAAATCGCATTATTTTGTTATAACGTCAGTAAAAAAGTACCACTCGATTTCTTAAGAAGAAAGACACGCAAATAGCCTACGTAAGCCGAAATGATGAAGTATTTGATATTTCCTACAAATAAAAGTGTAGAGTCATTACTCAAAGTGGTACAGAAAAATTAATAATAGAAAAAATACTGCGTGCCAATTAGTACGTTACGTGTACATAGTCGGCCTAACCACCAACTGGTTTTCGCGCCTCACACGTGGGAAATTACGTTCGCTACACAAGCCTAGTAACAGCAATTTCTTGAGAGCTGATGAGGTTGAAATGAGGTAGAAATGGAGCAGTGGCGAAATGCAAACACGCTGGCTAGCTGTAACTGCCGACACCAACCACTGTCTTACTAGTTAGATAAGAGAGATCACATGTACAGAATAAGGAACACAGCACAATAGAAACAACGCATTTACACGTATTACATACGTATTTATGAACATAAATACGTATTTATAATAACTGTTCGAATTTCTGTCCCCCTTACTTCAACACACAGCTAGCAAAGACGGATAAGGTTGGCCTGGACTCGTACATAAATGTTTGTTATGGCCCGTACACAATCAAATTTGGTTATCACATGTGCCACGAGATATTTTTAGCTAGTCACATTCGTCACGTAAATCAGGGAGTTGACATGACCACACAAAAATCCAATGGAGTCAGATTTAGAGATCGAGCCGGCCAATGGATGGGCTTCCTCTGCATATCAAACGACCAGCAAACGTGGTGTTAAGATGGCGGCATACGGCAGCAGAAAAATGTGGTGGTGCCCCGTTGTGTTGAAACCACACGCTGCAGCGAATTGGCAATGGTATTTCCTCCAGCAATTCCGGCAATACATCCTGCAGGAACGTTAAGTAGTGGACTCCGCTGAGGCTGTCAGGTAGCAAATAAGGTCCCAACAAATTATTGTTGACAATGCCAGCCCACATGTTGACACTGTAGCGCACTTGGTTAGGCCTACCCATAGGGTGCGTGTGGTGGGGATTGTGGTGCGCACAGATGTGGTTGTTCCTCTCGCTACTGTACTCAGTTTAACCATTCAATACTGCAATTATCATGGCTCAGATAGTTTTTGTATTGCCTACCTCTGTGCGGTTACACTGCGTCTTCGTATTTTGATTCACATTTTCTTGAAAACGGTTTACCGGAGTGAATAAACACATGAAGTATTTTCCTCTTAATTTTGCACGATAAGCAATTATATGTATCTAATATTTTACTATCACTTAGTATTTAAAAGTTACTTACACAAATAGGCTGTAAATCCTCTACAAAAGCAGTGAAGGGGAAAGCTGCGTCAACCACATTTTCACACATTAATTTGCTCCGATTCTTAGAGCTCTAATCCAATTTTGGTGGCTCCATCTCTTATACTTTCTAGAATTTTTCAAAAAATGTATTTCAAATAAATTTTTTTACGTCGTGTAAAACCCTAAATATTCACCAGACAATAGTGTTAGTCTGTGTAACCTCCCTTTATTTTACATAATCTATCCTGTCCCGGAGTTTGGCAAATGAATTCTGGTCAGCTCTGTATAAATGCAGTGTTGTTATCTATTAAGGTAGTGACAGTGTCGCGTAGCCCATAGTGAGCTCTCGCTTCTATGCCATTAAACTCAAAGTATATGGAGCCCATAAGTTGTAATACTCTAAAAATTCCATACATAGACGATTATCGATTTTAAAAAAACTCTTCGAATCGGTCAAACAATATCCGAATTGACGTAAAACCTTTGTTTCATGTGGTACTGCTATCGGACGAAATGGTGGACCTACTACAATGCAGCCGGTATACGGTGCGAGAGGTCCTGTGTTCAAATCCCCGCTTGGGCATGTATGCTGTGTTACACTTTCCTTCACTCACCCTTAAGACCTCACTATTAAAGGGCAGTAAAACACCGTCACCTCACCTTACTGCGATGCTCCTCAGTGAATTCCAAGCTTGGATGACGAGATATGAAAATAAAGAGTAATTGATTATAATCTGCTTAGTAGTTCCCGAAATATAACATGATGTCTGTGTTTATCCATGTTCTGTGGCCTACCTTCCAAAATAACGGATACTCAACAGAAGTAAACACTTAAAAGATAAACTTTCAAAATAATTAATTTTAACGGACTTCATTGTTTGAGAAATATAACCAAGCGTGGTGGAGCAGTGGTAAAACACTCGCCTCGTATTTGGGGGGACACGGGTTTGATCCCCGGCTCTGGCTTTATGATTTCTCTTTTCCAAGGTTTTTAGAAATCAGTCCGGGCGAATGCTTGGATAGTTCCATAAACAGGCCCTTGTCGACTCCTTCCTCCGTGTTCCTCTATCAAGACTTTGTGTTGTTACATGACACGTAAAGCGTCCAAATAAATAAACAAAATAAATAAAATAGTCATTTACTGATAGTGTGCTATCATACAAAACTGTTCTTAAGACGGCCGCCTACCCAACGCTTCAAATGCGTTGCAGCATGTTCGTAAACAGGTTTTTTCTACGAAAATGTTCCACGTGTGCCCATTGTGCCAACGTACGAAAAGAAAACAAACTCCAGACGAGGTCGGAACCTCAATATCAAGACGCCACGCTCCATAAAAACACTGTTTCTAAGCCCTCCAACATAGCTAAAAACGGATTTTTCAGACTTCTGTACTCCAAAATGTACTAACCGGATGTATGTGAAACTCAGATTGCGACCTGCTCTGAACTTAGTTGCAGACTTTCCGCCAATAAAATTATATGGTCACCGCTTAGTGTCTCATAGTAAAAACCATTCGGCGGGAATCTTGCACGCTAGTTCAGAGCTAAGCTCGTTGAGGCGACGCGGCATTTGATGCGCGCTTCAAGGTCGACCTTACTGCTTCGTCGCTTTTGTGCTGGTTTCGCCATTTAATCCCCTTCCAGTAACCATGTATACAACCTCAATTAAATATGAGCTGCGGTGGCCGAATGATCAGATCATTCGTCTACCACCAAGGAGATTCACGCTCGATTTCCGGCGCGGTCGGTCCTTGGATTTTCGGATGTGGGAATCGCGCCGAACGATGCCGATGATCAGTGGGTTTTCTCGGTGATCTCCCGTTTACCCCGCTCCCTCATTCCGGCACTGCTCTATACTCATATATCATATCACCCCTCACCAGCACTAAAGACCTCGACGTTGAGCGCTGACCAAAATCTCTCACGCACTCACCCAGTTAAATAAATGCACTGCTTCGCCCCGTATGTACTTTAAACTCGAATTTCTAGCTAACCGAAATTAAATTTAAAACCACTATGATTTGACCTGTTAGCAAAGTTAATGTCGCATAAACAAGAAAATTCCATGGCTCGGGCAATCTACGTCTTGTTTTTGAAGACAGACAATAACGAAGTTATTTCTTTGTGTCAACAACGTTGGATTCGTGATATTTTGAAAAAACGACGCTGATTTGAAATTGCATTTTCGTCTGTCGAAACAATCTGCCCGCAGGCTTTTGCAATTGCTTGAAGATCGTCTCGCGTTTCCATTAACAGGAAGATAGAAAAAAATTTTATGCATCACTCCCAATTTGGCACAAATTACTGTAAACGGAATTACAACCTTCACTAGGCTAAAATATTATGCCCAACTGAAGGGAAATTTTGTAGGTTAAGTTGTTCGCATTGTATTGGGTAGTTTAAAGATGCACACACATTTCAACACTACGTCTTGCATTTTGTGTTAAGCTACTCACACCAACCGATCAATTGCACTCCCAATGTCGAATGTAATTTCAGTAGGCTTTGTTTCCATTTTTGCCTGCTCGTTGTAGGAAAACTTAAATAAATATAATAATAATAGGATTTATCTAACTAAAAATATTTGGGCTTCGTTGTAATTTTTCTTCAACATGTCACATTACTTATGCCCGACATCGTGAACCATAGTATCTTCATCGCGTGTTTTGAATGTAATATTCAAACCACAGTGACGGACTTTTCCCGCATAGTTACAATAACAAAAACGTACGTGTTCGGAACCTCCGACAGCTGTTAGTGAGTTTTCGACGGGCAGAGTAAGTTTGAGTGCTGAGTTTTAAAAATTTCGATTAACTTAAACTTGCAGTGATGGAGGTGAAATCTGACCGTACCACAAGTTTATAATTTATGTGAGACTATCTTGTTTTACATTAAAAGTAAATTCGTTGGCGAAACCAGCCCTTAGTGAACTGGAGACCCAGTATTTCTGCAGCTTGCTATTGTGATCGTCAGCACATTTAACTTGAAGAGTAAATATCTTAATAGTTATTATTCCTGAAGTTATACAGTGCTGACAGCCG
Organism: Medauroidea extradentata; assembly: GCA_003012365.1. NCBI lineage: Eukaryota > Metazoa > Arthropoda > Insecta > Phasmatodea > Phasmatidae > Medauroidea > Medauroidea extradentata. The sequence continues at coordinate 38,328 of PNEQ01072586.1, forward strand.
AGTCAGTATCTTTCTGTAAAGTAGACCAGACGATCAGCACAGTGAACGTATATCGCACTATCAAAGTAATATGACCATAACCCTAAAAATTACAAACCAAGTTACCACAAATACTGGAATGAGAACGTTTTACTCTTTTAAATATAATAGTACAACAACTCTTCCTCCAATGTTTATTGGTAGGTAATAGTAATGTGTAGTAATGCCCATGCGGCAATGCGCAATAATATAGCAACCACACGCTAAATATATCTCTGTAATTTTACAAAAAAAAAATTAGAAACAAGTTTAAAAAATATTGTAATCTTTACAGGTATCGTTTGTAAATATACAAATATGTCTGTATATTTACAAACATGTTTGTATAGTCACAAGTATTTATTGTGTGTTTACAACTACGTTCTTGTAAGTTTTGCAGCAATTGTTTGAAGTGACACAAAAAAATTTTGGTAACCAGTTTCCAAGAAAATTTATGTTAAAGTACAAAATATTTTGTAACATGTGACAGACCGGCGAAGGTTATTTTGCTTCATATCGAACACTCTGCTCATTAAACTATGTTCCACTAGTCCGTACAGCTATTTGAAAAATTCTAGACCAATTTAATGACCTTGTAGTGGCTAAAGCGATTACATTATAACATGAATAAACAAGGAATTTTTTTTTTTAATTTTGTGCAGTTCAGATGTTACCCTGGTGATGTTTAACATAATCTTGGGAAAATGTATTGTTTTTTAATCAGGGCCATACACCAGTTAAACATTATTCTATGTAAGATGTTAAAATGTTAAAATTACAAATTGCTATCCTTTCAGATAGTTACTTCTGACTTGGGTCAGTATTACTTTGACAGGACAAATACGGCATCACTTTGGTTGTAACTTCAGCAATAGTGCGACACAGTCGAGGTAGCTGCATATTGGTGTCTATATTGTCCAAGCCGGACCGCCTTGACGCAGACGTGCACGGCCTCGACTGCTATATATAGCCAGTGTTTACCGCCTGTGTATCGGCCTCGTAAACGTCTGTCACTCTTCGGTTGCTCGCTGTACATTGAGATTCAAACTGTGACATCTCATCCACTATCACGCGTCCTCCTATACATACTGGCCAGAAAACACATGTACACGTGTATAATGTAGGTCAAATACATTTGTTACTGCACTTCTAGAGAAGACATTAGATTTTTATGTCAACTTTGTTCTGAAATAGCAATGCAAAAAAAAGTCTGATGCAACAGTAAAATTATTCTGTGAACCTTGCTATAAAAGTACGTGTCTTCATTTTCAATATAATATCAATCATGAATTTTCTTGTGGTCGTTATATTCTTTTGATAACTACGCCTGCAATGTTTAAAAGAAACAAAATTTGTAATGCAAGAACTATTTAAAGAGAAGCGTCCATAACTGATCAAGTGGCCCCTTAAGTAGGCTGCGTTTGTGAGCGTTAGACAAAACAAATGGTGGAGCGCTACTGATGCCGCTAACCGACGATGCATATGGATCCTAACTTGTGAGGGGTGACTTGATGTGAGTGTCGAGCAGCGCCGGAATGAAGGGGCGGGAGAAAACAAGAGATCGTCGAGAAAACCCGTCCGACAGCGGGATCGTCTGGCCCCGTAAAAAATCGAACCGGGTTCGCCTTGGTGGGTGACGAGTGGTATGGTCACTGCACCAAGTGTGTTAGTAAATACGTCTTTTCTACGAAACCAACCAAAATGTGCCAATTGTGCCAACGTGCGAAAAGAACGAGGTCGGAATGTCGTTGTTAAAACACCCTTCGCATTTAAAACACTGTTTCTAAGCCTTCAATATAGCTAAAAAAAACGGTCTTTTAAGACTGCCATACTTCGAAATATACTTACCGGATGTATGTGAAACTCAGATTTAAACGTGCAAATTTGTTACAGACTTTCCACTAATAAAATTGTATGGTCACCACTTGACGCCCCACTGTAAAAACGGTTCGGCGGGAAAATTGCACGCTAGTTCAGCGCTTGGCTCGTTGAGGCGATGCAGAATTCTAGGTCACCCATATAACTCCGTCACTTCTGAACCTGTGATGCGCAGACAGTGAGGCCCTTTAAGGGTGTTCAAGTGGGGAAAAAACATAATTTTATATTTGTATGAAATAGTGTTAGTTTTGTACACATTACTTGAGAGTACATATACCTCTAACGGAAAAAAATTAGCTCATCTAGTTTTCCCGTAATGGCCCTTCAAAGTCAAAATTTGCGTATTTTTACTTCATACAAAACTTGAAAACCAGTTAACATAAAGAAATGAAAAAAATCATATCAAAACTACGCGTTACTGTCTACGGCCTGTAGCATTTAAAACCCGTTACAAAAAATGTTTATGTTAAATAAAAAATTTCAAAATTTTTTTTTGTACTTTTAGAAATTTATTTTAAACACAGAAATATTTTATAATGTGTTTGTATATGCTTCAAGCCGTAGACGGTGACGTGTAGGTTTGATGATATTTTTTCCATTTCATTATATTTACTGGTTTTCAAGTTTTGTATGAAGTAAAAATATGCAAATTTTGACTTTGAAGTGACATTACGGGAAAACTAGATGAGCTAATTTTTTTCTGTTAGATATTAATGTTCTCTGAAGTAATGTCTACAAAACTAACACTATTTTATACAAATATAAAATTATGCATTTTTCCCCACTTGAACGCCCTCGTACTGCGTGCAGTGTGTTCGGAGTTACGATTCTTCTCAGAGACTGGTAAACTTGTGTCCACAATGCTTACATAAATACGAACAGAAAACACACTTCAGACTACTTTTGAATGTGACTTTCAAGACACCACGCACATGGAAGCATTATTTTAAAGCCCTCAAACTTGGCTAAAATCAGCTTTTTCACGTGGTTGTTTCTAATTATTATATATGTAACTGATTTGTTCGAAATTGAGATCTACAAGTACATTGGACTTTGATACAGTGACGCGTTCAATAAAATGATTGGGTCGTCGCTTAAAGTCCCACAGTATAAACGTTATAGCGGGACGCGCGCGCGTTTACGACTTTGGCCGTAGAGGCGATATCACAATACATGTGCCGGCCGACGTCGCTCGTAGCGTCTCATCGATTTTCACCTCCCACACACAAACATACACTTCACCAGGCGGCCGCCTTAAGGGCGCGGTCTACCGCAATTTTCATTCCCATTTTTTATTTTTTTTTTATTTGTACCCAATATTTTTTTTTTCTTATTTTCGACACAAACTGTGACTAAATTTAGCTCTTATGAAATTTTTTTATCTCTCATAGTTTTCGCGTAATGGCTTGTTAAAGTCATATTTTGCATGTTTCCGTTTTAACGACTACACTAAAACCAACTCATATACCAAACTAAAAAAAAAAATCACAGTGGACAAAGACATTGCACGCTACAATGTCATGCTCATAAAAATAAAGAATAAAAATTATTTGAATTAAAAAAAATGCTAAATCTAAAAATAAAAATTTTAAAAATTTAATATTTTTTTAAAATACAAGTAACTTTTTATTCTTTATTTTTATGAGCATGACATTTTAGCCTGTAATGTCTTTGTCAACTGCGTTTTTTTTTTTTTTTTTTAGTTTGGTATATCAGTTGGTTTTAGTGTAGTCGTTAAAACGGAAACATGCAAAATATGACTTTAACAAGCCATTACACGAAAACTGTGAGAGATAACATAATTTCATACGAGCCAAATTTAGTCACATTTTGTGTCTAAAATAAGAAGAAAAATATATGGTACAAATAAAAAATAGAATAATGGTGATGAAAACTGCGGTAGACCGCGCCCTTAAAAGCCAGTTTTCAGCGCTGGTAAATGATTACATGAGGATATAAAACAGCGCCCTAACGAAAAGGCGGGAGGAAATGTCAGATCCCCTAGGTAACCTGTCGACCAATGGCACAATTACCACATGCGGAAATCCTGAGCGAATCCGCCGGGGATCGAACCGGGGTTGTACTGGTAGGAGGCGTGCACCCTAGCCGCCGAATATTATGAGACTTTCTTTGCGTGTGATTTCGATAAAAACAGAGCATTAGTATCATACATTTACGCTCAGGAAATTCAGTTTGAAATCGAAGCTGAGGAGACACTTCAAGACAGCTGCTGTGGTATTATCTCACGTGACTAGAAGAAGAACATCCGGCTGCGTCAACTCGCGTGGTCCTGCGCGGCGAAACGGAACATGATTCATCTCCAGTGTCGTGTCCGGTTCCGCCTACGAAGAGCCGGAAAGAGGGAGTGGAGGCAACTGAGGCTAGTTGGAGAACAAACTTTTAAAAACAGGCCCGTCCACAAAAACACGAAAATAAGTTAAACATACGTTCTATATAAGGTTGGTAACGAGGAATTCGTAGTAAAATTTATTTTTAAAAATTCACGCCACCTAAAAAAAAGGAAAATTTGTGTTTTGATTCAAAACCAGGCATTCGCCTTGGAACCGTAGAGTTGCGAACTGTCACCTCTGACGTGTTTACCGCTTTTAAGCCCAGAAATGACAATAATATTAATTCAGAACTAGATACAACCTTCTTTCTTCTTTTCCTGAAAAGTCTTCATTTCTCCTGGTTACTAAAAAAATTATAATGAAAAATGAAAATGAAGTGTTATTTGTTTTTTACATTTTAATCTTAATAATGTTAAACTAGTTTTTTTCTGGAAATGAAACCTTCGTTTAAACACGTATTAGAGTGTTTTCATAATATAATAAACAAAATTAAAACCATTTAAGAGGAAAAATGTTGATAAAATGGTAAACCAACTGGCATCGTAATAGAGCCTATGTGTGCATACGCGTGTAGCTGTCAACCACTATAACTTCTGAGCTGGTTCAGGTAGGACTATCCTGATAAAATTTTATTTTATTTTAAAAAGCTTCTTAATTGTTCCGTTATTTTGTTGAGACATTTTGAACAGAATTGATTAAAGTAGTTACTTCCGATATTTTAAAAACAGATTTTCCAATTTCCTTGAAAAGACACGATCAGACTGTATAGAAACACGCAACGCTCCACAAACTGCATAACGTCTAATACCACCCACAATATTCTTTCTTAAAGAAGGAAATATAGGTTTTACATGTGTCATATTAGTTATCCGGACCGGACGAACAATTATAAACCGGCCATATTGCATTTCAATTAGTATCCCAACATAATGTAAGTTCTTCCGCTTTCTTGTAAAATTGTGCACAGTGGACATGCCTGGTTTTGAAAGTTTGCCCATCAGGATTCCAAGGCCCGTGATCGCATAGTTGTATTTTAAAGGCTTATTCTCGCTAATCATTTTGTGTTAACTTCCGTCAACTATTACATTGCACTAAATGGAATCTGTATGTGTAACCAGCAAAATGTCAGTATGTATTTGTTGAAAGTTTGTCATCTTCCAATTGGCATTCATCCTTTGCTCAGTTTCGTTTGAAGTGATGTTCACAGAAGTCGAAGCAACTTATAAAAACTGTATCTTGCTACGGAAAGTAAAAGAGGAGCATGTGCTTGCTGTTATCCTTCACGATGTGTGGTGTCTCGCGCCGAAATATAAACGGTTACAGTCACAAAGGCTGCTTCGTCTCTGGGATAATATAATGAGAAAGTCTTAACTCAGTGTTTAACAACGAGAACCTGATTTTAGCCATAGATGCCCGAAACACGTTACAATTCGCCTCTACGTAATACCAACGTCAGATCACGCAATTTAAGTATGGATAGAGGTGTTTCAGAATTGCCATTTTCATAATGTAACTGTCATTATTACTTTAACTTTTCAATATACAAAAACAAAACTAATTATTTAATGACATACGTTATTATGATTGCATAATTTCATTCCGTTGTTATTTCATCATAACATTATTCTTCGTTGATAAGTTACCCGGCAGAGGAGGAAGTCTTCGGTAATCTTCGGTTAAGGGTTAAGTTTCCCTATTCCAGTTACGAGGGCCTGGCGTCGTCTTCTCTCGGTACATGACACGCACGTCATAGAGTCGTCTGTCTGAAGAGATGACTGAGAGGTGGAGCGAGTGGGTACAGCGGCGACAGGCCTACCCCGCACTCTGAGGGCCGGGCACGTAGAGGCGGCTGCATGCTGGCGGCAGGCCTACTCGTCGCCCTTAGCTGTGGCCATAGGAAGCGGTCCCCTTGATCCAAATGGCGGGCCGGGTCCTTGGCCCCAAACCGCACACGTCTCTCCGCACGGCGCACAAAGGAGACTGACTGCTGGCCGACCTCGCGCCAGCCCTGACCCAGTATCTGCCTCTCCCAGAGCGAGGTGTGTGTGTGTGGTCGGCCGGGTGTGTTCCGTCTCCATATTGCCTGCCGTACTAACTTGCTATCATATTACCTGCCATACAGGTAGACACTATACTGCTTGCCGAGAAGTATGCGGCAAGGTAAGAACGAAACCGAGCATACTTTTGATTCAACCCTACTATCTTACAGCCTCTAGGCTATTGTCTGCGGTTAGTCTATGTACTTCATTTAATTGAGATTAATTTTTATACATTTTAATATTACGTCAGGTGATTCCCTGAATATTATCTTGTGTTTTTCAAATTTTTTGTTTATTTGTGACTGATAGTCAATTTAAATGATTAGTTATATAACTGAGCAAGCTATTGCATTCACTGATGCATGAGTTTCTCAATTTAAAAGTGTGATCAACATAAATTAAGTAAATCTTAGATTCATTTTATAATAATTACGTATGATCCTGTGTTAATTATCCGACTGTTATTTAGTTAGTTTATGCTAATTATTATGATAATGGGTTAATATTTTTAAAAAATGCTATATAGCCTTAACTTCGCCAACTCACTGAAAGTCGAAATAAATAGATATTTAAATACATTCTGTGAAATTATATTCGAAAAGCATGCATGACAGAAAACGATTACTATCTAGCTAAAAATTCAAACAATATTTCACTTGCATCCTTACTTCGAAAATGATTTACAAATGTTGTGTAAGAAAATTCTGATATGTAGTAAAAATATATCTATAAAAATCCATGCCGATTAAGAATGACTCGGAGACAGGTAAGTACGGTAGCTTTATTTATTGCGCCAAGTATAAGTACATTTTTAAACAAAAAAGTAAAATACCTTAAAAAGCTACTTACATACTATAATAATTTATTCGTAACAAATTGAAGCGATGAAATATGCAGGCTAAATTGTGCAAATATAAAACAAGCTAGTTTTTTTACTTAAGATGGAATCTTTCGACAGACATTGTAGGTCAGCTGCGAGAAGTTTATCACGATACTCCAGTTTGAATGCTGCCAGTTATTTAAAATTTGTGATGCTGTGATAATCTTTCTTCATATTCAATCTGTATGAAGAATATTTCCGTTATATTAGAAACAGTAGCAGCAAAAGGTTGTCGCTGTACAGGAAATTGGTATTGGGCCCACTGCGACATGTTATGCACTTAAGTGGTCTCTCATTGCCCAATTCTCTTGCTTGTGGCAAAATAAGTGCCAATCATTAAAAATAACAATGCTGTAAATTTAAAATATTGTTTTTAAGACGAAATTCGGAGATTTTTGGTGGATGGTAACGTTAGTAGACACTATCATCATGTATATTTCATAACAGCTGCCGGTTACAGGACACATTCGGTCCATACGTTCTGGATGAAGGGACTGTTCACACTGTAATGAACCCTACGGGAACACATCCAGGTTCCCAGCTGAACAACAATTTTCATAAAGTTCTAAATTTCTGAGAAACGACAAGTTTTAACATAAACCTAATGCCATTTAAAATAAGTGATCAAATCTTTAAAAAATAAAAATAAAAATAATCTATTTAGTAGAAATTAATATTCTACTACTTTACAAACATGACTCTTTGAGCACATGTGGTTAAACCCACGTGTTCCTATAGAAACTTTTTTTACGCAAATATTATTTTTTTAATTCCTAAGTGTGTGTAGATATCGAAAAACCGTCTCATAAATGTGTTGATGTGTTGAAAATTGTTTTTAATTTGTAGCCTATTTTTCCTAAACAATATAAATATATGTTATATTTATTTGTAAAGTTGTAAGAAAATTTATTTAGATGAACAGCGTTATTACATGTTTATGCCTAGGGAAAGTCTATATAATAAAAACAAATCAAAATATATCTGTGTGGCAGTTTCACGATATATACTTCCTTTTAGACCAAACAGCGAAAATAGGAAGCAAGAAAACTTACCTTAGGAATAAGAAGTTGCAGATACATAATTCATATCGATGTTAAATGCTATGAGCTACATCAAGACACCTATGAGATTACAAAGAGAATCATTTTTGAAGTTTTTAAAAATTGATGAAAATGAGTACATTTTTGCATAACTTTACAAAACTATATTTTGTCGAACGTGTCTTGAAATGCGTTGATACGCTGACTTTCAGTTCTTGTAATCTTGATTTCATAAGTTAATTTTTAATTTTCTGTACAGCGCAACGGACACGTTGTGACTTTGATGAATGAGTATGCAAAATCTATAGGGCATATTTTTTTTTTCAAATGGGGAAATTACATGTTAGGATGTGTAATAGTTTACCAGTGCTTGGCACGTGTAAAAAAAATTGATTTTTTTTTTCATGTCCACCATCATTCTTAAGAGAAACAAATTGTAAGAGCTCTATACGACAATTAAAACAAGATTGGTATGAATACATACGACAGACAAGAATGATAGCATGAACAATATCGCAATGTTCTAGAATGCTCATTTTGGGGTAGAGGACAGTAGTATGAGAGAAGAGTTGATCTAATGCACTTGTTGGTAGGTAAGGTAAGTTAACTATACGTCTCATCGTCAGCTAAATATTCAGAGACGGTTACATACAACTTTGCAGGATGGTTAGAATAGGGAGAAGATCTGGTCGTGGCCTGTGTTATGTCCTCGGTCCTTGGTTTTACAGTAAATTTGCAAAAACATAATTTTCATATAAAAGAATCCCTGAAATTTTTGCCACGTAAGTCATACTCTGTACTAGTTTTTTTTTTTGTAGCTGTATACTTCATTGTTTCCATATTTTTGCACCCAAAATATCAACAAAGATAAGAAAAATCAAGCAAATTAGTTTTTTTTGCAAATTAATAGTGCATTATTTAGCAAAACGCCTACATTGAATTGTGCATCGTATGACTGCTCTTAGTCCTACATTTTTTCTCAAAGCATTCCGTTAAAAATATTTGAATTTTTTTTTTTTTTTTTTGCTTTGATGTGATAAAAACTACCTTGCACGACCTTCAGTAACCATCCCAACATTCACCTGGAGCGATCCCGGGAGACGGTGGAAAACAGGAATCAGGATGGCTGTAGCCGGGATTTGAACCCGGGCGCGAGTGTGTTGATCCGGTAAGCTATAAGCTGCGGTGACTCAGGGCTGTTACGTGGCGGCAGGAGGAGGGCTTCACTCCGCCAGGAATGCTGACTGGAAGCCGGCAAAGTACATCAGCTCACTCGGCCAGTGCCACCACGTCTTATATCATCACTGCAGTCACATAACAACAACCTGGCCGAGTGGCGTGATGCTCGACTGTAACTGGCGCCTACAGACAGGCTCGTACTACGAGGCTTTACCACGATATTTGCTATACTGTCCTGCATAGACATCGTCGCACAGGCGATGCTTGGTAGTTATATTCAAATTGATGCGAACAATCTGAGTGCTCTTTGCGAAAATTCCAGACTGTGCAGCCATACACTGCACAAATGTTTGTAGGTATTTTGCAAAATAACGCTCAGTTAGCCTACACAAAAAAAATGATTGTATTTAGCTTACTTTTATGACAGAAATTGTAATACTTAAAGGTGTTAAAATCGAAAAACCTGTGGGATTTATTATCACGAAATGATTACGGCACAAGTTAAATAAAACAATGCAGCGATTCTTCGATATCGATATTAGGTTGTATTTATAAAAAAAACTGCGACAATCCGTGCATTTTAGTTTCCAAATCTTGCAAGTGTGTGTTTTATTTAGCACACATCATATTTTATGGTCATTATAAACCACCTTTATGCACGTGAAGTAATCTAAGCAGAACTGTCAAAGAAAAGTGTTAGAGACGGGAGTGAGGGAAGTATGGGTAGAATGTTTACGACTATAGTACGAGACTTTCATTGGACTATTTTATCTCAACGGTAGGGCAGCTGTTCTAGCATAAAGGCCGCGCTAGGTCCTGCCTTCATTATACATGTAGTGCGAGTCTACTGCTTCTCTCAGAGGGGCAGAAGTCAGCCAGAGAGGGGTTGGCCAGATTAAGACATGGTGTAAGAGGCGTGGCGTGGTGGTGGGCATTACATGATCTCGTCAACAAGCGAGGTCATTAGAGACGGTCAGTAACAAATTTACACAAGGACAGCAGTTAGGAAAGACGTCGACCATGGCACGTGTTGAGGAACCATCTGCAGCGATTTCGGGAAACCATGGCAACCGAAATAAATATGGCCGTAGCCTGGATTTGAAGCTGTGGTCCTCCTCTCGAGTGCGCGTTACCATTGCGCCACCTCGCTCTGTTAGACACTCTGTACACAAACTGGCTGCATTATACAATTTGACCGCCAAACTTTGACGTCGTGTAACTCATGAGTAGGGCCCGGTAGTTTTCGCGAACACATTTTTGCAGCACTTTGTTTCAGTGCCTTACGTGCGCGCCTGCATCTCTGCTATGTGGTCAGTGATTGGCTGTCGTACCACCCAGCGTGTGGAGGTTAAACCCACAAATCACAGACGTGATGTGTGGCAGTTATCCGTGTACTGATTCACACAGTCAAATGAATAATGACTCTGCACAGAAACACTGTGCAAATAATCATGAAGTTGAGGTGCAGGTGTACACGTAAGACACTGAAACAAAGTGGGGCAAAAATCTTTTCGCGAAAAATACCGGACCCTACTCACGAGAAGTGAAGTCAAAAACATACACGACTTTTGGTCTAAATTGTAATAGTAGTACGCGTCATTCAACTTGGATCTGATGTACTAGCTTATTATTAAAACATAAGACAATATTTACGATTCTGGATAGTGAATAAGTTTTATTTCACTAACAAACAAACACGACAAAACATGTCGCATTCATTACATTAATTCTTTGAGAAAATAATACCCATGTTGCAAACTGTTACCAATGATTTTGAGATTCTATTTAATGGTTACGAATAGTATGTCATCTTAATTGAAAAATATTGCTTTATGTAAGTACTCTAACAAATACCGTTTCCGAGGAATTCGTGCTTGAAATTTCTAAATAATAATAAAACCAAACTGGTAAAGCAGATAATGCGCAATACACGAAAGAACACATTATTGCATACATCAAAAGGGACAAGCTAACATAAAGCGATGACTAATAGTAGTATAAAACAGTATGACATTTCATTCATCTGTTTATATCCGTGGCTGGAGAAGTTTTAATAGTACAAAGGCCACCATTACAATTAAATATTTTCTCTTAAATGTGTAACTATCTAATGCTTCACGTTCAACTTGCAACAACGAGTACTACCCTTAAAATTCATTTCAGACCTTTATGTCACACACACACACACACACACACACACACACACACACATATATATATATATATATATATATATATATATATATATATATATATATATATATATATTAATTCCGCCGATGTTTATAAGTAGAATTTAGATACAGTCTGCATACAAACACATACGACAGGAAAACAGTGCATAGCAAGTTAATGAAAAGTTATAATTAGTATGTTATCAAGATGTTTTACGACGACCAAGGCTAATACTGAAGGTTATTTCCTTCTTGGCCAGGTGATTGTGCCGCCCATATCCGGAAAGGAAATCTTCCGCTAGACGACAGGCTACGTAAACACTGGCGAGGAAATATGACTGGCAAGGCAAGTACCCTGAAGAATTTATATGTTTAAGAAGCCTCCCTTGATAGGCTGTGTTTGTGTATGTAAGGCAGGAACGGTAAGGTTGTCGTATGAAATACATTATCGCCTCTTCGCGCAAGCCACTCAGCTGGCGTGCAGTGCTTTACTAATATCCTTTTTCCTATTAGACTTTGAGCGGTGACTACGTTATTTTATCTCTTGGCAGCATAGTTCAAAGTCTAACGCTTGTTTCTATAGTTGTTTTTTTTTTAATTCGGTTGCTATTTTTACAGATACGGCAGTCTGAAATCCCCATTTTTGGCCATTTTGAGGAGCCCGAAAATGACGTTTTAAATAAACATGCTGAATTTATGAAACTATAGCGACATAGTTTGAAGTGCGTGTTCTTTTCGTAGATATAGTAATATAATGCACGTTTAGTAGTTTCGTCAAAAAAAGAATCGTCGCAGCTCGCTGCAACGTATTTAAAGCGCAGGTAGAGAGGTTCCTTAAGTAGGCCTACAAAGCGATATTCCCACACTCCCTCACAAAATAGAATATAAGTCACTGATAGACACGCGGTCTCGTAGCAGATATATATATATATATATATATATATATATATATATATATATATATATATATATATATATATATATATATATAGCAAATTCTTGCTTGGCGATTAGAAGAATTTGACATCTGGCAGAAGTATCAGGGGAATAATTTCGAACAAAGTCTCCAGATTTCAAGAGAATTAAGACGATTATGAAAACATTCGGTTTTACTTTTAGCAGGCAGTCTTCGTTAGCCAAAGGCCAGCCTCAATGAGCAGAAGGTGCACACATCACTAAATAAATTTGACAAAGAACCTACAAGTAAATCAGACATCAAGAGTTATTGTGAGCAAAATAGTAACAGTGTGAAGAGGGCATTTCTGTCTTCAAGTCATATAAACCTACGGAGTATGCAGTAGCGCGCAGCGCACTGATATAATGAGAAATATGATCGTAGGAATGCGCATCCTTATAGTTTTTCATACACTTTGATACGTATTCCGGACGTACACTTTGTTTACATTCTGACGAGTTGTCTGTGTCTTAATCTTACAATAGTAATCAATGTTGTAAACATGTGTAAAAGTTAATAAAATATTGAAATAGCTGCGTTAAGTAAAATATGACTGACATTTGTATGATGTAACTTAAATATTGTGTTAATCTCGTTTGCTTATTCATTCTGGACGACCGACGAAAATGTATTGTGTTAGAATACATTATTCTTTTTTTTTTTAGGATAAACTTAATTTATGCAATAATGTTGACAGCACCCATAAAAAATACCGTAATGTACGCAACAGTCTAATGTATAACTTAAGCAATACACAAAATCATTACAGATAGTGTTATACTGCTTTTGTATATCCGATTAGAATATGTGCAGACACAAATTATTGTTGCGTGCCATGTTCCTGGAGGCCAGTGGTCGGCGGCTGTTTCGTAACACCTTGAGGGCTGGCCGATGACTCAAAGCCCGGGTGGCTCATAGTGGGAAACCCGCCTAACCTACGTCATAGATACCTGTCCCAACTGCGTCTTAACCCTTCGAGGGCGGCCGACGTGACAGCCAGAACGTCCGAAACATGA